>JADLIF010003314.1:0-68446 GCA_016648015.1 Steinernema khuongi
ATGGTCAGTCATATTTGGACGAATCGTTACTGTACCACTTTAAACGCGTGGATATCCGCCACAATTTTTCCCCATATCATCTATTGTTCTATCTTTCATATGGTCGTGATCCCTTGACTTTAAGGATTGCCGGTACACTAGCCTTTCTCCCTCAGCTTTTCATCGTAGTAGCATTGGGATTCAGGTGCGTTATTGATTTTGTTGTAGAAAGGTGAAACCAATCATTTCCAGATTCCATCACGATTTGCCATTCTGCTGGTTTGTTTCAACCATTGCATTTGTTGCCTTCAACAAAGTCTGCACCTCACAATATTTTATCTGGTATTTGTGCTTTATCACATTTGCAGACTGTATAAAACTATTGTTAATATGGCTCATTCCTCAAGGCCTTTGGTTGTGTGTTGCTTACGCGTTAGAGTTCCACGACTATGGTGTATTCATTGCGTTTCGCAATCGTGGCCACCCTCGCCGACGCCGACGCGAACGATCGTGGCCGGGCCTTTACTGTCAATGTGTCTGGAAATTGAACTGTTCGTGTCAGGAACGCGGCTGGCGTTTGAATGATAATAAGGGAACAACTGGACGGAGGCAACAGGCCCACGTGCCGCTCCATTAAGCAGAATCAAATGCTCGCTGTTTCGTTTCCGAGTACATATGTAGCTTTCCAAGACTACAGTTTGTCTTATTACATAATATATGCATATATATATAGTCGTAGTTCGACTACTAACCACAATCCAGGGTTACAAATACAACAATCAGTAGTGTTCATCCAAGGGGATCATAGTACTGTACGATGGGGGACGATGGGGACGCTTACTCCGACTTCTTCTTATTAAAGATCTTGTCGTACACAATGGGTGCCACGGCGAGCGCAGTTGCGAAACCCATAAGAAGGAGTGAGTGCCAGTTCCACACAATGCCACTGGTTGACGTCATTTGCTCCAGAGTTTGGCCAGCCGTGAGGTAAAAGAGGCTTGGTGGTGCAACACCTGCAACAGCTCAGAAGTCCTAAGCAAGACAAATTTAAATAGCTTACCGACAAATGTGCCAAGGAAAAATGCCGTCAATGGTACATCAAGGATGGGACTGACGATGTTGATCAACCAGTTAGGAAGTGTAGGCGTAATTCTCAAAAAGAGAATATAATACAACAAATGTTTCCTGTTGTCTTCAACCATCTTCTGACAGTACGCGAGTTTCTCGGGAAAAAAACGTTCCAGTATTCTGCGTCCCATACATAGGGAAAGGAAGTAGCACACTGTTGCTCCGCAAGCTGAACACTGGAATTACGATTGTTATTTGCTGTTTGAAATTCCAAGTCAATACACGCATTCGGAAAGGATAGCGTCCCAGAGGATGGAACTATGTTAAAGAAACAGACTCACCATGCAAACTAAAAACAGAGCAACGCGTAAATTGAACAGGTATCCGGAAAGGATAGTCAGAAAGATCGAGCCTGGTATGGCAAATGATTGCAACCTGTAATGCATAAAATTGTCAATTCAAACAAGATGCCTTATCTTACATTAGGTAAACAGAGGTCAGTCCAATCATGACAGTATAATAATGGTCCTCCCGGTAGCGCAGAAGCACTTTACCCAAGTTCTTGGCATCGTCCAGGTTCATGGGTAGTTTGAAGTATTCCCGCTCTTCAGGCGACATTTCCGGAAATTGCCTGTAGACAACCCCTAACAGTGTCATATACAGTGCAATGACTGAGAACAAGGTGATGCCTTGTCGAGTCGTCAAAACACCCATCCTCTGATACGATACCTGAAACATTAATTTAGACATCAGAAATACACGACGGCAAAGGTAACTGTTGCTTTATACTCCACGAGAACAAAAAGGAAATGTGAATGTCTTCCACAAAAAAGGCAACGTTTACTCTCTCATCTGCGCTTCTTCGCAGCCAAAAAGAAGAGCGGAAGCGGACACCGCATCCAAGCAGATGTGCATAACGTAAATATTTACAAATCGGAGCGACAATTAAAAAAGAGCGCTGAAGGCACCACATCGACGTCCCAACACAGACTTTCTTAGATGGTTACAGTAAAGTAAGTTCAATTACTAGAAAACGAATATATCCATGACTGTATCAACAACAGTTAAGCGACCTATCACAATAGCATTGCGTAAGCTGGACATGTACTAATGCATGATCGACACAGACAAGGTACGGTCTCACCATCAGCAGTCAGGTGGACTCTTGTCGGGATCCAAAGATGGCCTACACCAGTCTGTCAGGATCTGCACCCTGAAGATCCGACACTTCCGATGTGTTAAACGAAATTCCGTTTTAGCTTCTACGAATACGAGACCTCAAATTGCATTTTCGTGTATTTGTGAGTTATCGTGAGTTTGTGGGTTAGTATGTTATCAGTATCCATCGTCAATTAATCGCTACGCAATATCTGTGAATATTCTGTATATGCTAAGTACTATTGGAAATGCAGTTCATAACATAATAAACTATCATTTCTGTTCTATATTGTGAGGACATGTTGATTCTCTTTATTTACGTACATCGCGGTAGAGGACAACGGCCCTTAGATCATGCTTATCAATTGTGGGCGGTCCCTCTTTGAAATGTGCTAGTAGGGTAGATTAGCAGTGGCAATGATGCACCTGAGAAAAGCGCAGGTGGCGATGCGACATTTCAGAGAGCTTTCGTGACGTCATGTGTGAAAAGTAAACCGGAAATGTTGTACTTTGTCGCGTGCTCATTGGAAAAGAGTGCTGCATTGCTTCGCGTGCGACATCGATTAAAATTGTGAAATTTCAGTTCCAATTATGCGAAAAATACGGACAGTACTAATTATTGTTGCCGTCGCCGTGTGTTTGAAGTTTTTCGCCGAGCGGCTCTATACAAAATTACCCATTCACATTGACGGAAATTGTGATACGAATTTCGAAGACGTTCGAACTGCTTTCCTGTAAGTTTTACGAATTTAATATTGATCTTACCGAGTGATTATTTATAGGAAAAATTTCGTTGATGGGTGGGAGCGTGACGGAGCTGCTTTTACCGTATATTACGACGGCAAGAAGGTCGTTGATCTTTGGGGAGGCTATGCAGATACTATGGCAGCACGAAAATGGAAGGAGGACACGACTACAGTCACATTTTCAACGACAAAAGCGGTTGCTGCCATATGTATTGCAGTGCTTGTTGATCGTGGACAACTTAACTATGATGATCTTGTGATTAAACACTGGCCCGGATTCGGCAAGCATGGCAAAGCGAATGTAACCATTCAAATGGCTCTTTCTCACATGGTATATATTAGTTAAGCTCATCTGGAACGTTCCACGCTATATTTAGGCTGGCCTCGGCTACCTCGACATCCCTATCACTGAAGATCTTGCAGCTGATCACAATAAGATGAGGAAAGTATTGGAAGATGAACTTCCTAAATGGCCCCCTGGCACAGATACAGGATACCATATTTATACGTATGGGTGGATTGTTGACCAAATCGTTCGTCACGTCGATAAGAAGAAGCGAAGCATTGGACAGTTCTTACGTGAAGAGATTTCGATTCCTTATGGTAAACTGATCTACGTCATTGTAACAGTATCACTTCCATTTATTTAGGTATTGATTTTTATATCGGTCTTCCGAAGGAAGAACAGTACCGCGTTGCTAGGCTAACTGTTCCCACTATGTTCGACCGACTAGCAGAGGTCTACAATGACATTCGCGTTGTTAAGTATTTCAATGCTCTTAAGAAGCTAATTCAAGTGCGTAACTTTTCTTATTGTTTAATACACGTCTCTTTGTCTTCAGGACAGTATGTTGAGACGTGCTGCAAATAATCCATCTTGGTTGCAAGCCGTTTTCCAAATAACCGTTAACAATCCTGACTATCAGAGACTGGAGCAAGCCGCTGCGCTTGGTATTGGGAACTCAAGAAGTTTGGCAAAGCTCTTTGATCTGGTAAGGCTATTTCTATCGGGGTGAACTGTTTATCCCTTTATGCTTAGGTGGTTAGAGCAAAGATTATTAAACCGTCGACGCTGGAGAAATTACTGCAACCATTTGTAAACCGTACTGATCTCATTATGGGCGATCAAATTGCCAAAGGAAATGGTTTCCTCTACCTACCCTTGAACCGTGCGGGCGTCGATCACGTGGTTGGA
This sequence comes from Steinernema khuongi, assembly GCA_016648015.1. Classification (NCBI taxonomy): domain Eukaryota; kingdom Metazoa; phylum Nematoda; class Chromadorea; order Rhabditida; family Steinernematidae; genus Steinernema; species Steinernema khuongi. Next base: position 4,147 of record JADLIF010003314.1, read on the forward strand.
CATACTGGTCACGGATGCCAACAAGTTCACTTCGATCCTAAGAACAGACTAGCTATTGCATATGTCAGCAACGGACTCAAAACCGGACTGTACGATCTCTGCGGGACGTTCGCAAGGTTGCACCACACCGTGTACGACATTGTAGAAAATGTAACCCAGAACAAGCCTGAGCAGTAACACCATGCGCTTGTGTAAATATAATCGATCTCTTCAGTGGTCCAGATGTTTGTTGTTACGGTATCTGTTACGGTATCTCTTGTTAGTTTTAGCTCCAGGGTCAATTGTTAAGTCCTTGGTTTGGTCGTAATAAAGATGAATCTGAATCATGCTGTGTTAATCAAGTTATGCACTAGTGTGTTCCATATTTTTTTCCTAAGCAATTCGGTTGCATCATTCATGACTGTGTCAGAAGCTTAATAAGAATCATTTGCGTTCCTAATGTACCAACGAAAATCTCTTCTCTTAGTAATAAATAGCATCTCGACTATAAAAAATACCTCGCGCCAATTAACGTTTTCTGAACCACCGAAACTTGCGTCATTAACTTTCTATATGAACTACCATAGGCTTTTGAAGCTCTTGCGAAGGAAAAAACTGACCGGTCAGACTGCTGTTTGACACATTTCGTACTTCTCTCTTAAATGCGTCAAAGACGAATACAGTGATCAGCGTAAACAAAGTAACTCATTGTTCGAAGTCCGCGTGGACTCACGGGTCGACCTGTGATTGACGCGCATACTTTGCAAGCAGTGAGAATTCTCGAGTAGCTGTAAAGTTCCGCAGTTCGTTCTTTCGAGATGCGTTCCGATTTTGATGTAGCGTTGCTGATGTGACTGTCGCTTTCCGTTTCAGTTATCCTGGGTAACAGTTTCTCTCTATGGGAGGACTTTATTCGCGTCCCCGGTCGACGGTCGTAGCGCCCACCCAAGCTACATCACACTCCTATGAGGAACTACTTTTAAAATTGGAGCAACAACGTGTAAGCAGTGCCGTATTTTGCGTGCTTTAATTTATTAATTTAGGTTGAAAGAGAAATCGCCTTAATCCAAACAATCGAGGAACGTAAAGCTGCTTTAAGAGTATGTTGTTATTCTTTCCATGCAATCATGTGCTTTTTAGCTTGCAGAAGCAAGAGAAGCTCTGAAATGGTCTGTCCCTACTGGTTTACTCACGATTGCGTTATCTGTAGCTTCAGCCTACAAGCACAAGAGCATTCTTCATTTTTCGCTCACCTTCCCCATCGCCGGCTATTTGGGTTATGAAGTTAACAATTGCTATGGAAAGAATAGAGAAGTGATCTTAAGTAAGTCAGTCGCTGAAAGGAACGGTTTCTGAAAGAATGGGTTTGGGTGCCAGTTTTCGGCCTTTAACGTGACGGCACATGAATTCTGCTTACAACACTTGTCAGCCGAAAGATCGAAATTTATGTTTCAGATGAAGCTGAAAAGATTTACACTGAATATGGACCACAACTAGTACCTGAACCGATCTCCACGGACGAAGTGCACGAACGTATTACGCAAATGCACGAGGACACGAAATCACACTTTTAGGATTGATTTACTTGTTAACTATACATAGCTGTTGTTATAAACTCTTCGAGTAGCATCCTATTTCTTTTAGCATCGAGAGTTGTCTGCTCAAAATTATCTTTGTCGTTAATTTTTGACTATTAACTCAAGTTCTAGGACCAATATGGGTTCCTCACAGTCTATTAACGCTAAATACGATTGCGACACAACAACTAAGGCAAATCTCGAAGCAGAATATAATAAAAAGGTAATAGTCGCTGTGAAGGGCACCAACGCATATATTGTTTCAGATGGAAGAAACTATCGTTTTGAGAACTATGCAGATGGAAAACAAGGAAGCTCTCAAGGTAAGCTGTGCTACAGTAACAACGGAATGTATGATAGATATTGATCGCCGCGACATTAGATCGACGGTTCAGTTCGAAGTATTGAAGGTGCCGTTGAAAGTACTGCGTACACTAGTGTACAAGTACTGTAGTTGAATTAAAAGTCTGATTATGCACTAACGGAAAATCTTAAATTAATAATTTCAGCTTGCCCAGAGAAGAGAGCAAATGGCGTGGGAAGCGTTTGGTGTCTCCACCACAACAATTGCTCTGATGTTTGCCGCCAGAATCCTGCAGAACAAACTAATGATAGTACCCATGGTTCCTTTAATTATGGGAATGGGTTATAGATATGATCAATGCTACGGTGAGCACGCTACAAATATCCGAGGTATGTTGAAAGTTAGTTTCACTCGTAACTATTATGGTTCTAGCGAAGGCCAGCGAGATTTTAAAGAATGATCTAAATATCCTCAAACTACCCGGGAAGGAGATTACATTGGCCGAATTGGACTCTCGCCGAAATGTACAAATGCGAGAGATCAATCTTCCATGAGAAACCAATCGTGTACGTAATGATTACTTACCTATTGAATGCGATTTTTTCACGTAACAACATACGTTGTGTGTACATACTGTGGCGTGTGTGTAACCCGTTTATATGTACAATACAAAAGCGGCTTTCTACAACCTATTGACCGTTCTGTTCACGGCTTCTTTCGAAGTAGACGGCTTCTTGAGCAAGGGCGTCTTTCAGTTCTCCAGCTCCGAGTTCCTCGATGGCATGCGTGTCGATGCGCACCTGATGAGAACATATAGGTTCTTTACTTTCGTCGTGGTATACGCAAAGGTATGGATGAGCGAGAGCTTGCTCTGCCGTCCAGCGCTCCCAAGGGGCCATTTTCATCAGCTGAAAGCAATCTATGCGATACGTTGCTGAACCGATGCGTTCTTGAAGTTCAATAGAATGAAATTTGGAATACTGAGGATACATAAAATGTAACAAAAACGTAAAGGACTTGTACTTGAAGGACTCAAGTTCAGTGGAAAGAAAGCCTGCGAGATAGGTCGAGTGACACCACTTTCACCTCTTCTTGTAGTGTATTGGTTTCAAAGACAACGTTTTCCAAGTGTGTACCTTTTCACATAGGTCAACAGCTTTTGAGGTAGCTTTGCTTAAAATAGTAGACCACGGCAGTGCGTTTCTCTGTCCACAGCTCTCAATCCATCGAAGCACCAGTTCGGAAGACACCTTCTGCAAAAACTACAACAAGCAGCTATATAAAGTTCTGTTATATCAACGGTACCTCAGGCTTAGGAGTACCTAAGTAGAAAACGATCATTTTCACTTGAGATATAGCGTCCTTGCCGGGGAACAATTGGCGGCGCATTATCATTTCAGCGAATATGCATCCGGCGGACCAAATATCAACCCTAAATGAAAAGAAGTCTTTTTGATACACATCGTTCGTTTTGTCTTTCCAGTTCATGTAGATGTGAATGGAAAACGGGAATTACTAACTTTACATCATATTCGAGAAGAGAAAACAGAAGCTCCGGAGCACGGTACCAACGGGTTGCCACGTATTGCTGAAACTATTTTGCGACAACGATAAAAGTAAATTCACACACCGTCATGAAGTTTCCTTCTTCCTGAACGCATTGTTCCGCACAGCGTGCCATCCCAAAATCCGCTATTTTCAACAAACAATCACCATTCACAAGAAGATTTGAGGGCTTCAAGTCACGATGTACGATTCCTACGGAATGGAGGTACTGCAAGAAGTTCGAAACCTCTGTGATTTCAACGAGGATATCACCTTTAATCCTTTAAGTGTCTGATAGAGGAAATACTGGTAATGCTCATCGATGAGTTTCTGGTCACTGTGAATGATTTGATGCAGATCTGTCTCCATAAGGTCCATAACCAAGTAGATGTCTCTCCCCTAAACATGAAGCTCATTTCTTGGTTCTTCTATTTGCCAGATGTCAAAAAGTTGGTGTTACCTGAGATCCTTCGGCTGTGAACATGTCCAAAACAGAGACTATGTTTTCGTGGTTGAGCTCTCTCAGAATTCTTACTTCACGCAAAGTTCTTTTAATAAGCGTCATGGCAGCAAACGCACGCGGGATCTTCTTTATCGCAACTTGACGTTGAAATTGCTGCAAACAGTGGTTACTGTCTTTTAGACTAGACTCCTACAAACATCATTAACTTTATTAATCTACATGGTAACTAAATATTTGGTTCATATGCAAAATTTTAAATATAAATACTGTTGTCAATTAGGTTAAAATGTCCCGAATGTAATGATATGCAGTTCGTAATATTTGAGCAATATCCAAGTATGTCATAGTGATTGTACACATTAAAAAGTGGAATATATGTGCAGTAAAATTCTAAGATGCTGTTAGGGCCAAAACATATCGCTCAGTGCACCTCAAAATGTTGCATTTCCTTTGTGGTTCATAAAAATGCATGTATTCTTGGGAGTAGGCGACGGTTGTTTTCCACGGAGACTTTTAACTTAAGAAATGTGGTTGAAGAAACAGTTATTAGGACCAAGACTCAGATAACGCACCCCATCGAACGCCTTGCACACCGTACCGTAGGCTCCTGTACCAATGTTCTCCTCGGCCACATACCGCGTACCCTCAAGCCGAAACACTGGGTCAGGTCTACGGCTCTCGCTCGCGGCCATGATTGTCTGAAAAGCGTGGATCAGGTACTGCAGAGGACAAATAAATACGACGCTTAACATCCGCGACATTGTGCTTACAACGGCGGCGGCACCACTCAACTACGCAACACTTCGAAAAGAGTCATATTCCTTCCTCACAACGTCGTCGTCAGCCAGCAAAGAACTCCTGCCTGTTTGCTCAGTGATTGGTACTTATCAGCCAGCCAAGCACATGGCGCGTATCGATTCAATGGAAAATTTTTACAAATCAGTCCATGACATAATTGGAGAAAAGAGACGTCGAGGGGAGCCATCGCGCTCACTTAAACGATCGCGGTCTTCGTTGTGCACATTTCGTCATTTCCAAGGCAGCGGAAAACGAATGAGTGAAAATGAGATACCGGTTCTGGTAACTGAACAATTACGTTCCATTAGAAATGTGCTATCATAAGTGTATCTTTTATGAGTACGTTCATACTGGTTGCTGTTTGAAAACAGTGTCTATTCAGTTCACTTCAGTGCTCTGCTTTACCTGATCCAACTGTCGGAGGCAGGCCGGTATAATTATTGTATGGTTTCGAGAAGAAAGATGGCAACACCAAAACACCAAAAAAACTAAACTGTTTTTTTTCTACAGTAAAAAGCTTAATACTTTTTGAAGAGTTACATCCACGTCAACTCCCATCATTCAGTGCATCTTTTGCAAGTTAGCGCTCAACTAACAGAAACACTAAAGGACGTCTCAGGAATAGTTTACAATATCTGACATATAGGTACTAAATGGACTAAATACTACTAAATAACACTAAGACCACTATGTTTTAAAAATTTGAAAAAAATATTCTTAAACGCGGTTTCTAGTCCTTAGCTACACCGGTGGTATGACCTAACAGAGCAGGACCATTTCCAAAGCGTTTGTAAGATTCGTGAAATGGAAATCGAAAGACAAAACATTTCCGTTCACAGAACTGACTGTTTCGAAATCGGCATTCCTTCATAAATCATATTTTTGTTAGTCATATGCCAATCGGGAGCAGACTAATAAATGAAAAATATCCATCAAAACGAATATCTATCTCATACGTGACCCGATCATTAGTGCCAACGGCGATTTGTTTCAGTATATTATGGCTGTCATGCACAGGTAATGGTTCCCATAACACATTTAGAGCTCGTTTTATTGCTTCCAATGTGCAACAACGGAGTCCAGCTCTCGTCCGAATATTTCAGTGAACCGTACTCCGCAGCTTCTTGGAGCGTGATGGCGTGTTAAATGCATTCACGTTCTTACATGTTGCCTTGCTTCAGCGCAAATCGGATCATTGTGGACATGATAATGAATGTTGCTCTTTGAGGTGCTTGCCTCGAACGGCCAGAAATAATGAATATTTGTGGATTTATCACAGATAATTTCTGATTCGTCTCTGGAGCTTTGCAAGAAAATAGGAAGTAGTGAAGTGATAGTCTAGGACGAATGGCTCGCAAGAGAACAAAACCGGATAGAAGGAAATTCAAATCTACCGCTCACATGATAAAGTGCCTTACTGATTACCAATTCCTCGTCAAAGGATGGATTACTAAACCATGTAAAATCATTACTCCCATTTTGTATTGCGCAGAAGTAAGTTTTCTTCTGCCGAAGCATAGAACCAAACGACATATCATTTTCTTCCCCTTTTTAATTCTAAGCCCTTGCTAAATCTCTTGGAGTTTCCGGATTGTTCTCTTGCTAGAAAAAGGGAAAAAAACTTGAAAATACGTTCTGGAAAGCGGAAAGCTTGACGGATTTTCAGATATTTTTGTTCCATGACATGTGTGCCCTTTAAGCCTTTTTTTTACAAAGGGAAGCAACGTATCTAAGCACACGATGCTGCAGGAGATCTTTATTGCCAATTAATTAAACTTTTCATTTTCCACCTGGTATTGTTCTATCTGTACTTGTCAGCTCCGGGTAGTGTTAGCACTTTCTCCCATTTCCACCGTCGCATTCCCGTACATCACCTGTGTGATGGCCTAAAATGAGTCAGACTTATTTGTCGGGTATCATGATTACGTAGATAAAATGTGAAAACACTTACGCTGCTATGATTGCGTTTTCTGAAAAGCAGCTTCCGTCGCAGATAGGATTTATATTTAATGACACAACAAAGCATGATAACTTGGATGAAAATGATTAGTGGGACGACGAAGAGGATATTCTTAGCTACGACGTCGCCCAGTTCCTCTTTCGCGGTCTTAAAGTACAGTCATTTCCCACGTGTGGACGTCACATGGTCACACCTGATCAGAGACTAGCTCTCCGATGGCTGTCAGAGCGACGATGACTTCAATGAGAACGAGAAAAAGATGAAAACCGATGAAGGGATTCAGGATGATGGGCTAAAAATGGAGATTGTTCGAGGAAACGACGCGGCTGCTCTACCTTCTCTTTGTGGACTCCTCGAAGAGCGAGGTAATGAACGAGTATGCCAAGAAGCAGGAATATCGAGATACCCGTGAGAACGACGACATCCACGGCCGTGTCGTAAACGTACCATTGAAAATGACAAACAAAGAAGACGAAAATGCCAATGACACACAAACAGCCAAAGAGCGAGCTAACAATGGAGGCCAAGCGACAATGTACCAGAGAGAAGACGTAGAAACGCGGATGGTTCTCGTCGAAGTGAGCACCGTTCTCCGCCTCGGCCGTTGAGGACACCGCTGAAGAAGCTCGGGATGGCTCTTGCGGCATTCCCAATACACTCGGGAGTTGTGAGAACTACTTGGCCAACCTTAGGAACGCACTATGACTATGTGCTCCAGCTATAATGGTAGTGTTTGACGGCGGCGAAATAGCATTAAGCGGCTTGAGCTGGTGGTGGGCAAGTTGTCATGGCACCGATTGACGCTGTACCTTAAGCAAGAGCCGCCAAAGCGGAAATAGAAAAAGGCTGCGCGGTGACGTTGCAAGGAACCGCCGGCATGCGCTTAACAATCGCCTTTTTAAGTGTGGAACAAAGGACGTGATTCATCATTATTCTACGTTTTCATCAGATATGCCGCTGGGGCAGCTTTACGCTGTGGCAGCAAAAGATCTGCTATGAAGACACACAACTGCAAGAAATAAGCACTGAAAACACGAACCGTTCTGTTGGTTCCTGATAGCTTGTTTTTGGAATGGGAGGTGCTAGTCGGATATTCAACAGTTGGTGTTTTTGTCGTTGACGTAATAAGACAAACAAAAAAATGATCTTTATAATTAGGCACATCCCACTTATCAACGGGATAACATGTTTAGTTGATAATCGACATCGTGATATTACAAGTGGACTTCGTCACCAAGGAAGACGCGAAAGCCCTGTCAAAAAACTGACCTTCATGTGAAATGGTTTTTAATTTAGCAAATAACACTAGCAAAAGATAGATTGCTTTGTCGTGCTTCATAGTCTTCCAGCATTCCTAGAAACAATTCAAAACATAATAAAAAAGAAGATAAACTGAAATTCTTTATAAACCCTAAGTATTGATATTTCGTCTCAGAACGAGAGGTGCTAATTGGTCTTTAAAGAAAAGGTGCTTCTCAAAGATGTTTTTGTGTTTTTTCAAAGTATATAGTGCATGTTTTCCTTCCGTTGTGCACATATATTTTCCGTTGTCACCCATTTAAAAAGGTAAAACCTCATGAGGGAATGCGGAGCAACAACAGCTTACATAATGAACAACTCTGAAAAATGCGTTCTACATTTCATTTGCTTTGCGGAAACTACGTAGCGAATGAACATCGATGACTACTTTTTCGTGTAAAGACTTTATCTATTAATTTATACCAACAACCATAGAACTCTGAAAACAAGATAAATTATGCAAGGAAAGATTTTGTATGCGCTTAGGTGGAAGTTTGAAACCAGTCTGAGATCACGTCCCATCTCTCAGCGGGAGGACGTCCAAAGTAATCCTTCTGCTGCTTGGAATACCGTTCCTCCGGGTCGCCCGCGTCGCGGAATCGTCCGTCTCTCCAGTGGTTGTTGAATAGATCAAGTGCTTTCAGAACTTCAGCGTCTGAATCCAGAATCTTTGGAGCGGGAGGCTCCACAAAAGTTTCTGGCAGTGTTAGATCAGGGAGGATAATGACGGCACGGAAGGCGAAGTTCCCTCCAAATCGAGGGTGAAGACTGAGCCCAATCTAAATCATTTTTATGCACCACCTGTTTTCCTATGAGAGGATACCATCTTTTGGGCAGGAGGCTCTGACAGGTCTTCCTCGGGTCTGTAGTGATAGGCCGCCCCGGCTATATGGCCACAGGTGCACATGAGTATTTTCGGGCGACGACTAGGGGTCATCTCGTAGTCGTGGATTATGTCAACCGCGTTGGTAAATGGAGATACGTATGACAACGCCTAAACAGGAGGAGTGATTCAGCACGAAAAGAAAGTAGTAAGGGAAAAAATAAAATGTTTAACAATTTTTTTACATTTTTAAATTTTGATTAGGGCGCTGAAATGGAAATAGATACTATAGGACTGCAAATATGCTTATTTTTCGTCTTATTTCTTACATTTGTTAATATTAACTGTATTTTGCATTGGTAAGTGTCCTTTTCGGACAAAGTTCATTAACAATTTATAAAATTTATTTCTCTTTAAGTTCGTTAAGCCAGAAGTCTTTTCGATTAAATTAAATACAACTTCCTTCTTTCGCGCACTCTATTACCACTTAAGCCACCCACCAGTTACAATCTCTTTAGAATTACCTTTTTAGCCGCGTCCAGACGAGTGTGGATGAACTCTTGAATAGGGTTCGGGACACGCTCAGCAACGTCCTTGTGGTCACCACCTTCCGCTTTGCTCACAAGCCACCGTCGAAAGGAAATGTCAAACATTTTGGGTCCGTTCAGAACCAAGACAGCCATGGTATTTGGAGCGTAGTCCAGTTGGAAATGGGACGAGACCTTGTTGTTGTAACTGCCAACTTTGAACGGGTAGCATTCGAAGCCGTCGTCTTCGCGAAGAGACTGTTGCAGGCATCTGAAGACGTCTTCGCACATCCTGTCTGAACGATGCAGTGATCAAGAGACACGGGAACATAAAGGGCTTCTTTTTAGCGCGTAAAAGGTTATTATACTCCAATCGTTTATCAGTGAGCGCTACAAATCGGCTGCAATTATATGACTTTCCTGTCATCAGAATGGGAAAGATCCTATTTGGTTAAGACTATGCCGATAGCGGTGAGTTGAACGAGCTCATTTCATTGCCAAACCTCAGCGCGTCTGTTTTTGTGAAAAACCGAAAGTGGACACCATTTTTATGCCTAAATGGAGCACAGCCAGTGGAAGGTAGACTGTGGCACATCAACTATATTCCGATCCAGTGAAAAGCGCGTTGTTAAGCAGATTAGCAGGGGTAGAAGTTATGGGGAAAACGATAAACAAGCGATAATATGAAAAAAACATGAATAACGATGAGGATGCCGGGAAAGAGAGTTGAAGAAGCGACTGACGGATGGCGAAAGAGCATAACAAACGGTCAAATTGAGGAAATCAGGATGTGATAGGTGCAGCCAAACAGCCCATCAGGCCGCGCTGTTACGTGCGAAATTAATACTACACTCGAGTTGGGTGGTGGGCGACCGCGATTTTCAAACAGCCTCGCTTCAGGTCGAACTCGATCAGCTGACGGATCCGCCTGAGAAGGCAGCCAGAGAAATGATGGACAACGATGATCAGTTATTTGCAGCTCAAAGGGTTCGGCACATCTTATATAAAGCTGAGCGACTTAAGAACAGCAGCCAGGAAATTCGCGCCAGAACCTTTTGCTGATGTCATTGGGTGAAAAGCGAGTCGAAGTGACCTACGCAACAACAATCGCATCAGCGTCTTATTTGGGCTCTGCTGCTCGAATGCGTCCTTTGATCGATCACTGATTGGTGATGATGGACTCTTGCATCACTCCTACGACATTGTCGATGGTTAGCTGACCATTTCCCGGAGGCTCTTTAGAAAGTTTCTCAAAATCTCCATAATTATTCCGTTTTTCGCGTTCAGAACATATTTATAGCTTTCATTCAAGACTTTATTCAACGACTTTATTTCTCGAATCAGCGGTATTACACCGTGCGAGGCACCATAATCACAACACGGATAGACACGCAATTCCGGTGGATGGCTTCGAGCCAGATCGATGTACCTGTAGCTGGGCTTCCAATGAAATCAGGTGCTCCTGAGACGATGATAGACTCGTTAATACTTTGGAAATCAAAGTATCGTTTTCGGCCGTACAATAGACGCTTTTTTCAATATTGCAAACGGGGCCCAGGTATCCCAGAGCACATACTGAGCTTTCCATACAGGCGCAGTAATAAAAGTCCGCTTTCTTGCTATAAAAAATATGTCCGCCATTAAGACAGGGATTAGACATCTTAATGTAAGTTACAACACTGACAAACTGCAAGGGGCCCAGTGATAACACTCAGGACGCAAACGGCAATTTGTATTCGTCTTGCATCTGGTATGAGGGAGCATCGATTAGTCGTATTGGTTGCTTCGAGACGCTGGCCAAATGCTGATCTTGCTCTTCATTGGCCAAAACATCTGTTCTTATACATGATTGACAGAGAAAATCCTGCTAAAATCAAGCTACTAAATAGAAGAGGGCAGTAGAAACGTGTATGTCCGAATGTACGAATGTTCTGTCCTGAAGAAATGACTTGCTGTCTTACCATGAGTGGCCCTTTCATAGAATACAGTACGCTATCAACAGAAACGGTGTGAATGCAAAATTCGCGCTCATTGATCTGTTCAGGACAAGATTTCGGATGAAGCCTATATCTTCCAGCGACACTTGTAAATTTGCATTAATTTATTTCATGCCACAATACTTACAAAGATCACTTGGAATGTTTAGGTGTTTCCGCGACGGACGCGATTCAGTGAACGGGGATGGGCAAGTGGTTCTCGGGGTTACGTGGCGTGGTCGGGACCGTTCTTTAACGGGCCAAGGGCCAGTTGGTGAAGGTCGCTGAACGAGGACACCTCCCGTTTCATGAGCTGAAATAAAATGTCTAGGTACTATTTTTGTGCTACTACTGTTGCTATCTCTCTATGCTGCGACATGCAATTGATAGGAGGAAAATTTATTTGTGAGAGTTGTTGACTGTTATTATCTACGCTCAATCGGATGCCCTTACAGAACGTCAATATTTATTCAAAAATAATGAAATAGCGTTGTTTTCACCGCAGCCATCCTACAGGTTTTGAGAAAACAAGAGAGGATATTTTGATATATGGCAATTTTTTTTCCAAATTGAATCGTCTTGAAATGCTCAAACGCTCATAAGTAAAGCGTAGTGTGCAAAGCATATTGCACTCAACGTGATTGCATCAAAACTCCATGATGCATTAAAGTTACCTCACTCATTCTTTTATCCAAGGTCATCTTTTCTTTCACTTTATATATATATAATATATTTATAATGGCCTTCCGTTTTTTTTTTCTGAGAAAGAAGAATCTGTGCGCTCCGAATAAACAGCGTTTACGCAATATCTTACGCGAGGAGTGGATTTTTGGTTTGTTAGAAAGTGAACTAATCTTGTAGCTATTGCTAATAAGCGGTAGAAGCATCTCGATAAAGATAAGGAAAACCTCTTATTGGAGAAGGTGACAGTTCCTTCACGCACTTTCTGAGACGCCGAGTGCTCCTTCCGCTGAGAGTCTCTTGTGCTGAGCCGCTTGCTTGGCACTGGAGGTTTCTCCACGTGTATTTCGAGATCTGGAATTGGAAAGTGATGATTCCGCAGATGCTGTTTTGGAGGGTTGTTTTGCATGTTGTGAGATCCATGTGTGTGCAGAAGCTGAAAAGTGGTCTGTCAGTATGTGTGTCAGTAAAGTAGTAATCCCACCTTAACATTTTCCTCTAGAGATTCCACGTAGACTGGAGGTACTTGGTTGTGCAATTCGTCTACGATGAGATACGCGATTTCAAGGTTCCGGTCGAGAATGTAATTGAATTCGATGTCCTCGTCGTCGGCACCAAATGGGAACATGAGGTCCTCTCCGACTTTTAGCCATCCAACGTAGAAGAGGAACTGTAGAATCGTGAACACCGGGACGTACCTATAAGTGCACAAATTAGTGTCAGCTTGCCATGAAAAACAAACAGGTCAATGACATGTTGGTGTTGATTGAGAGCAGGAAACTGTCGTCCGATGAGAGCAAAGGCAAAATATCCGTAGACCGATATTGATGCGACCTAAGCGGCCTACGGCTAACCAGTCCTACGACCCACCGTACCTGAGTGTACACAAGAGGAATGGTGATCCAGTCGTAGATGAACATTTGGAAGAATCCCTGACGGTATTTTTCTAGAGAATCTAGCAGGACGCGTAGTTCGTTTGTGTGTCCCAAAGTCCCTTTCTCGAAGCAGCGAACCATCATTGTCTGGATCCAGTTGAGAGGCACAAACCATCTCTGAATGTTAAGTTCAAATAAAATTCGTCGGAAACGTAAAGGCTTAGTTTATGTTTTAATAATAAAGTATTACTATGTATATTTAAGGAAAATGAAGTTTAAAAGCGTATTTTTATTATGATCAAAAAAAGTTTGACATTCTTCCTATATTTTTTATAAGAATCTGAATAATATTCTTGTTTTTGTCCCAGACAACGGTTCTTCGTTTGAACATCCTCCCTCTCGATTTGTATACCTTCAGTTCGCTTCTGCGCGCACCATATTTAGCCTAAGTTTGCGCTTCAGACACTCATCTCCCATGTACCGTCCTCACCTGATGCGGATCAATCGTCACTTGTATCTTCTGAAACATCGCCAGCTCCTCCTTGGTCATAAGCCCGCTGAGCACTAAATGGTTGTCGGTGGGATAGCGCGCAAGCACGCGCAGCGAGATGCTGCGCCAGGCCAGCACCGACGAAAGCATACTGTAGCGGGCGATAGTGCGTCGAATTATCCTAGTCTCCGCCTAAAAATTTGCGCCTTTTGCTTCCACAGGTCATCTTTTCATACGTCATGTCCTCTAATTAAAGCGGAGACGTTGAACAGGAGCGAGTCGGGCCAGCTGATTAGCTGGCACTGCTCCCACCAGCGTCTCACCACCATGGCGACATAAAAGCCGAGTAGAAAGGTAAGTGGTATCTCGCGTGTCCATTCGTTGAACAGCGTGACGTATTTTATGAACGACTCTTGTTGTTCTTTGGTCAGGACAAACCTAGAAATAAACGGACTAACAGGTCTAGTGGAATCACTGTTACTACCTGTAAACTACATTAATCGAGTAATAAAGAAGCAAAAAGAGAAGGAGATTTTTCCAGATCGCCTTCCACAACGACCCTTTCCATCGCCAGAGGAGCTTCAGAAAACGGTCCGAGTAGCTAATTGTCATTTTACATTGGCGCAGCCACTACTCGGCAACCACGCGTGCCTACAACAATGTGCGCTTAAGTTACGCGACGTCGAGGAGCTTAGGTTCGCGATGTTGCCATGACAATTCCCTTCAAGGGGCTTCGTGGTTCGGCTGAAGGAAGCGCTCAAAACAATCGGCGTATTAAAACGGTAAATATAGCGTCGAGGAAAGGGACGGGTGGCATAGGAGACGATTCTTTTTGTCAATCAGAAAGGCCTTGATGGAGTGTTACCACGATGTTCGGCGATAAATATATCTTCAAAGAAGGAAACGAAAAGTAACGCGTGCGGTTTAGAAAAACCATATTCGCTATTTGTACCGAAAAGTGGATAAAGGAGCACGTATCGGGTAAAATCTCAAGCTGTGTCAACAGAGTGTTCTGTTGGCTCATGCAGTTCACGAATAGCGGGGCTTTATTTTTCCGCTGATCCGAATGCATCCACATGAAAATAGGTAGAAGAGTAGAAAAATGGAGCTTGTTAACATTTGAAACGGGGTGGAAAGAAGTATGCGGAACCACGGAAAAGAACAGATACAGAAAATGTCGAGGTAATAGGATCTCCGAAACGAACTTCATTTACATTTTTAATTTGAGTGTTTTTTTATCATTTTTAAAACTGAGGACCTATAAAACGGACCATACAGGCATATCTGAGATTGCTGATTTTTTCCGAGCAAATTTGCTATCAGCGGCTATCTCATAAAAATGAGCGGAGAATGTTGAGAAATTTAAAGAAAACAATAGCAATGTTAGAAACCATACGAGCGGTGGTCTTCAGACACTTCGTGTAGAACTGACAACTGTGTGTGAACGGCATCAGTCAAAGATCATCAATTTGGTCTCGAATGAAGGGGCCAAGTTGTTTTCAGCGCACCAGGGTTCGAACCGCGTCGCGATATCATTAAGCTGATCGATAGAACGGGGGAAAACAAGTGATCAAACGGATGTCACAACAAATGGTGGGCTACCTGCTCGTCTATCCGCAGTGGCATTGGCAACCTTAGCAATGAGGTGAAATTGCGCTCGGTAAACATATAATTGGGTTCTCGAAAAAGCTTTTGACATTGACAGCCGGAATGAGCAAATAGGCGATACCACGCGGCTCGACGTGTCTAATTGACTTTGCGGAGGTTAAAGCCGTCCAAGAGAATTGTTATCCGAGGAAATACGTTTTCGTTGCGAAAGTCAGCTATGAAGGCCAAAAAAAACAATTTTTATGGAAAGGCTCTCATGAATTGTTGGGATAATGCCGATAATTAAAGGAGACCTAATCTTCGTGGGAGTCAGAGAACAAGCGAAAACAACAAGAAAGCGGGCATAAGGCAGTATCTCTGAAGGAACTGGACATAAAAAAAAAATTCTAAAACATCCACATACAGTAACTCATAACCCCACAACGACAGTGAAGATGATCCATTTCTTCATCACTTACAGTATCTTCGCTAACATTTTCTGATGTGCTTAAGAACCATCATGAGCAGGGTTACGCGTGGGGCTGCCTTCTTTCCGGGAGCCACGCGAGTTGCAACGACCACCCGCAACGAAAGGTGAAATCATTCTTCCGAAGAAGATATCATTATGTAGTCATCGGCGTTAGTAGTGCAAACTCCATAAAACTAGAGTCTACAACTACATAGGAACGTCGCCATCGTGTTCATCGTTGAACTAAACACGCGGCACCTATATTAAAAGCGACCAGCTGGGCAGGAAAGTGCTCTATCGCACGACTGAACTTTACACTCCGCACGAAATTCGGACCTGATCGCCATGGCGTACAAATTTTTAACAAGCTGCACGCTTGTTTCAGCAGAGCATTTGACACGTCCAAAACGGTTTCTTTGGATTTTTCCTTCTTCGGAAATGCTGCCACGAGAAGAGAATGGAACATATAAAAGGATTTCTACAGATTGGAGCTACAAATTGGGAATTTGTAAGCGGAGAACTAAGCAGACCGTTTAAGATCTGTAGTTAGAAGGTGAATCGTCGAATAAAACGGGGAAGCCATGTCGAACCAATGGAATTGCATATGGCTTGGGATTATCAAGTGGCATAACTGCCATATAACTGGCATAACCGACTGAACAGAAAAGCGACATTGTCACTGCGTCTCAACATATTTCACTGAATGTGCAGTGAAGGCTAAAGGAGCGTCTAAAAAGTAGCCTATTCTAAAAGGTCCGCGAAGATTGAAGACTCTTTGGTCGCTCCAGAAGTCTGGGCAAGTTTTTCTTTACTCTTCCAAAGACTAATGGATGAAAAATGGATTACATTTTTGCGGCATATTTCTGTAAAATTTATGATACTTCGAAGGGAGGGTGCAACTGAATTCTGCTTTTAATGGTAAAAAACGACAAAGACTACCAAAGAAATTAGAACGTTTTGGAACGTTTAAATAAGTAGAGCGTGTTATATATAGCAGTAGCCTCATGTATAGGCCCAATTTTCTGATTGTTCTGCATTCATCCACAGGTCTAATCCACTATACCTAACCAACTTAGTACGGATTTCGATTATTTTCTTGCAGTAAAACTAGCGAACAAAAATTAATTAATCTTTCATATGCAGCGTGGAAAAGGTACCCAAAGACCAAGCAGCACACTGTAACGGGGAAGCGCTAAGTTACGAAAGATTGATGTGAAATTCACACTTTCCAGCATTACACTATGTTACGGACCAGGAAAGATGAACAACGATCAAGACAAGCACCTGACAACGTCGAAAAATATGACGGTCAGGACATACATTGGTAACTACAGCGCATACCGGCACTTATTGTCAGAGTTGCATAGCGTGCAACGATTTACCGACGTGGCTCTTCGGATAAAAGAGGCCGAAGGGCGGAAGCGCCTGTCAATAACAAAAGCGGAACAATTTCTGCTGCGATCAGTCGGCAACGGATCACAGAGTGAGGGAAGCATGCTTTGCTTGCTTATGACTATGACAACATGGCCTAGCATCAGAGAAGCCACTCGTGGCACCGTTCTGGAGGGGAGGTAAACGCTCACAAACAGCCACATGATACGCTCGGCATTGGTCGCAGGTCGCCGATGACGACAACTCGGTGCATTCGCTGGATAGACAAGCTCATTTGGCACCATTTATCAGCGAACAGTGACGTATTGTTGTCTACTGCTGATCTTTCGCATCATTTCACCTGGATTTGACGTCTGGAAAGCTGAGCCGTCATCCGAATGTCGACAATGTCCCTGTCTGACATTCGCCGAAGAACGTAGTAGGCATCCCTGTTTCTTGAAACATTTTTTCTTCTAGAGAAACATGCATATAAGTGGTCTTCGTTTTGCCACGCGGATTGTTACTCTGAGGCATTAAACCTCCTGCTGTGGTCCAGATTTATCGACACCACTGTTCTGTCTGCCGCTAACGTAAGTTGACTCTTTACACTTTCGGTTACTGCATTTCATGACGTACTTAGACGTTCTGTTGTTGTTATTCGTGAGTAGAAAACGTTGTAGTGAAAACCAGGAAGAATCTTAGGGTTCCAAATTGTAAAGTGAGGTTTGTCCATATAGGTTTATGTAGATTATTTGCGCGCGTACTCGCGCGCGCTGGCAGCAGTGGTGGGTGCAAAACAGTGCCAATTTCGCTCCCCGTTCATGGTGCCTACAGTGTTGTTTTTCCTTTCTTTAAGTTGACTGTACATATTAGCAAAGTGCACCCGGAGTGTATTAAATGTTTCAGGCTCCAGCTTTATGAATATTCGTGCAAGTAATTTTTCCACCGACAAGGGCCAGACATACCCAAATCTTCTGGTTTTGCACGCCCTTGAAGCATATATTGAAGCTTACATGCAAACGAGTCAGAGTGCGTCAGGTAAGCTTTGATGCTTTCAATGGTACTGGTGATATCGCCTTGTTATTAGTTTAGAAAATTTAAAACACATCCCGATAGGGCTAGTTGTTGTTTCGTTTTTGATGTTTTATCGTCTAGACGGTCATGTGAGTTGTACTCTGCTGTACCCAATTTATCCGCTAATTTTATCAGCACTGAGACGTCATGATAGTAAAGCTAGTGCGCGGTATTGTAAAATATTTTTGGAAATAGAGCATCGGTAACAGAAGTTTCACACGAGCATTCTTTCGTACAGAAGACTTCGGCCAGAGCATGCCTCGTGTCCTGTGCTTCCTGCTTTGGTTAAATCTACACTGTAGGGCTCCCTGTTTTTTTCAGTTACGAACTTTAAAGAGAGAAACTATTTCTTCATAACGAGAAATCTATGAATAGCATGAATTTTCATTAAAACAAATAAGACAACTTTTTTGACAAAGGTAACTGTGGTTGCGAGTGCGTGTTGGAAGAGTGCAACCGTAAGCCTTCTCCACTCTTCTGGATCACCAGTAGAATTGCGGAATTGCGAAGTACCTGCACAGTCCAATCAGGCGAGATCTGGAAAGTGTTTCTCTGCAAATGGATTAGCATGAAGAATAAGGACGTTCATCGCCAAAAACCGCTAGATCGCAGTAAGCGTACTTTCTGTTATCGTCAATTATGCCTTAAATCGAATCACACAAATGCGTAAAATCAAACGCTGACGTTCCAAGCCACGTCGTTGATCCAAAGCTGAGCGAAGTACATTTAGACCTACATTGCGATAGTACTTCGTTAATCGAGAAAACAGATCAAATGACAACTGAAGGTGCAGTAAATATTTGTACTGTGAGTACTGTTTGTGTCCAAGCTCTGCGCTGGCGTAACTGGTTTAGGAAACCGTAGATCAAAAACATACCATTTTCCCAAACAGAAAGTTCAGAGTCGAAATAAGAGGACGCGTTTATAAATATAATTAGTCCTGCATAACATACCTTCTGCACTACTTTGTTATTATTTTGAACAGTCACTCGACTTGTTTGCCTTTTACTCTGGGCTGATGTAATAGTGATCGTATTCACATCATACAGCTTAATAACCGGATGGAAAAATGGCTCGACATTCAGGCAGTGTTAAATTACCATATAGAGCTGTCTCCACTTAGTTAGCAGAATTTTGAGAAATTAAAATCGTCACCGAACTGTTTGAAAACAAGATAAGAGTGCACTGCTGACGCCGGTTCAAAGTGCTGTGCTGATATTCTAGGGTAAACGCCCTTCGTTCCCTTCATATCTTGGAGTAATCTGCACAAATATCCTCTGAATTCTGTTTTCTAAACCATTTGCCAAGTCTGTCATGTGGAAGGGTTATGTATATGTAGTTAGAGATGAATAACACCTTATGAATGGTGCCACAGCTGGCGTCTGCCCTTTCATCGTTCAGCCAGCGCCGCTTGCACAGCTGCGTGCACTCATATTGGTGAAAGTTCAGAATGGAAGGCGGCAGGAAGCTCGTCGGTCTCTATGTCGAAGCTTATTTTAATACGATTTATCTATACTCTTAAAATATCCTATTTGCTTAACTAAATCCTTCCAGACCCTCTCGGCACGGAATAATAGCCTACTTGAATAGATTATGCCTTTATCCTTTTAAGTATCATATTTTTAGAGCATATATAACATTATTATTTGGGATAAATCATCAATTTAGCCACCTAAGAAGCACTAGAGAATCTTCTTTAGTTTATTATGCCTTTAACCCTTCAGTGATCCTATCTGTTCAAAGAAACTCTACCTTTCTTTAGGATTAACGATCATTAGGCGTGGCGCAGCTCCACGCCACTCTGGGTTTGTTTTGGTTAAAATCAAGCTCAGGAACAGTAACGGTTAGCAGGAAAAAATCTACCAAGGAGAAAATATTAATGAAACATTTATAATTGTTTAGATAAGAATTAAGAGATTATGAGAGTTGCGATTGCATTATCTTCTTTTTAATGAGCTTACGGTAAATGAATGACGTCAGAACTATACACTGACGTCAAAGCTGCCTGAACCGGTGCGTCCCCATTGTGGAATTTCATAGCTGAGGTGACATTATTTTGATTCCATTCCTAATTGCAAGTAGTGAAGCTCGTGCTGCATACCGTAGAAAATTTCTGATGCCGTACAACCTAGTCCGCCTTCTACTTTTCAAAGTAATTTATAATTCTTTTCAGCAACTGCACAGAGCTTTTCAGGGTTTATTTCTTGCAGAGTTGACTTTTCCAAAATACCAAGAGAAGAAAGGTCTTTCATTCTTGTGCTTATGTCAGGACATTGTGTCCTTCGAAGTCCAACGGGTAACCTTTTGTGCCTGTGCCGATAAGCATAGTGTTCTCTTTCGTTGACATTAGCATACGTGCGTCTTGAACAAAGAGTAGAGCTTACGTGGCTCGGAAGCGACTGTTCTCCACAACATTATCGCTGTTCCCCAAACATTTCCTCTTTCCAGTGACACGTCTCCTATTTATCAGTGCCGCACTCGTTGTTTTCGATGTGGCAAAGCTACCTATAATAGGCGTTGTTTACTGTCCATGAGCCTGTTCCTGCGATGATCTCTCGTGCCAACATCAGCTTCCGTGTTGACACGGTTGCAAACAAAGTGACACGCCATACTCGATCTGGTATCGTTGAGGCAAGTGGTAGATAGAGTTAGGATTTTTTCTGTGAACAAGGAGCACATTCGTCACACAGTTGAGATCAATCGGAGATCACCACAGTCGCGCGCCTCGTTTCTGGCATTTAATGTCGGTTCTGGTCGTCGGAGTAACGGATCGTCGGGATCTGAAGCGGGCGACCGTCCATTGAGCGGAACCGACCGAGCGACTGGCGGCATTCCCTCTTGTCGGTTACCGGCCGTTGACCGACTGCCGGAAGCATCCGACCCGCGCCGCTGGCCGAAGGCTCTTCGTACTTTGGATCTATTCTTGAGAATTCGCGAAATATGCTGTCCGTTTTTGAGTCGACGCTGTAGTCTCGGCGAAGGTCCAATGAAGCAGCTGTTCGACCTGTTAAGAAACAGGCAAGGTTACGGTGTGTGTTCGAACGGATGAGGTTTACCAGTGGAGACACGGGCATGGTTCTTGTTAGCGTTGCCTAAAGGTTGACGAACCTGCGTCATTTGCGGCTTTACGGAGGCCATGGGACGGCCGTCCAGGTTGGCTAGGCTTCTAGAAGCACGAAGTTAGAAAAGAAGTGCTTGGGACAAACTTACTTAAAAGCCAATTCCGCCGCCAAGTCTCCGCCTATAATAAGAAATACAGTAAGATTGACATACTGTGACGCAAATTATTTTTTAACTCTTTTTTAAAACTTTTGTAAAAAAAATTGAATAAAAAACTTTCGACCTTTTGTGCTTTTTCTAACCATTAATCATTCAACACACGACTAAACAGTGCTCTACGTGATTAATCATGTGATAGCTGAGTTCCATTTTAGTTTTTGAGTAAACGTGATGTGACCAACAACCTGCTGTTTTAGGAGGGCGGTCAGCAGTGTTTTCTTTCGTTAATCAGTGATGCATGCCCACACCGCTGTGAAAAAGCGGAGTATGTATCACGTCCCGTGCTTCGGTCGCTTTATTTCGACGCTGCCTCAGTGTTCCGTCAATCATTAGAACTGTCGTTAAAAGGACCATCTTGTTAAAACAAAGGAGGAGCAGTGTATCTGCATTCTCCTACACTACCTTTGTCATCTTGCTCACTGATTAGAGACACGGGAAATGCAGTGACACTAAAACGCCAAATTAAAGAGTTCCTTTTGAGGTTATCATTAAACAAACCCGATTTCTCTCTTTTTCCCTTTTTCTGGTCTTTCCACAGAACCATGCTTTATTGTGCTATGGTGAATCTGGATGTTTTGACAATTTTGATGTACGCTGTGCCTTTCGATGAGACTTCATCCTGGGCTTAATATAATCTTTAAGGATTTTTTTCATCCTCAGTTTTTTACCTCCACTAAACCTTCCCTTAACTAACATAAGAAGCTGAGGCTTATTCTGCGCACCTCTTAGCTAAAACCCGATTCTCCGGAGCTTTTCTCCGCACTTTTCTTCTTGATCCTTCTAAGCGGGTGCCCAGGGAACCACGTGACAGAACGTAACCACGCACAACTAGTTCGTTCTACACCCTCATTCGTCAATGGACAATGGCATCATACCGAACGTCATCTCCGAGCGGGAACTGTCGAAAGAGGAAGCACCGTGATTGGCAGGTTCCATAAAGCTCGAGTCGCTTCCAGTGGTGCAGACACTCTCGAAATTGGCCACCGGCTCCGGGTACACACTGTTAGACACGAGCTGGCGGTGAAGCAGCAAGTTTCTAGAAAAGTGCAATTCATGAACCCTGTGAACAGATGAATCTCTTCGCGTACTTGTACTTTTGACGCTTCGAGTCAGCGCTGTGACCGCTTCCGCTGTGGGTTTCAAGCAGCATCCCGGCGCTTCCCTTCCGACCACCCGATGAGTCATGCTGCATCGACTCGGTGTTCGATTCGAACGAGGTTGACGCGGAGTTCTCGGAAAAGTCGGTAGACAATTGATAAGCAAGGTGTGGGTTCTGCTCCAGTGACTGTCGCGTGTCCCACAAGTTTTGGCACTCCAGGCTGACCTCATTCTAAACGACCGAGTCATAGAGACGTCGAGCGTGATTGAAGTGTTTGTTGCTTACACCGTTGCTTACGTCTTCGCAACATCCGCCATTTAAATGCTCGTATCCGGTCGTGAATTTTCGTAATTACGAGCAAAATAACGTGTACAAACGTCTCAAGCAGATCTTTGTGGATTTCGTTTAATTAGTATCTTCAGTTTGACGCATAGGAAAGCGTCGGCTACGGTAAGTCAAATTCCGATCTATCTTACTGGCCATTGCGACCTATTTCTAGTTGTGACATTTCCAAAATACAGTATCCCAAAATAGCAAATTTGGCGTTGATCGGAAAAGCGCTTTGCTCGGCCAATTTCCCGATCAGTGCAACTGCTCCAGGCACTAAGCTCGTCGGTTTCTGGTTCAGTAGCAAGTCTTTTATTGATGTTTTCATTCCAAAATTTGCCATTCAATTCATTTCTGTGTTCTTCAGTCGTAGTTTATAGTGTATGATCGCGTGACAGGACTTATTTTCCTACAGTGACGTACAGGGAAACAGTGTCAAGAAGATTCGCTGATAAGTGTTTCTTAAGGTAGCCGAAATTTATTTTTTATTTTATATGCAGAATGTCCATAAAATTATGTATTGGGAAAAAAATTGCGAAGTGAGAACTATCTTTCAACTATCATATCATTGTTAAAGTTTCCTCGCGATTATTATTAGGGGATATTAATTGTCAGTTGGGAGAAGGTTTTCGCATATATGTTCGTTATTCTCGAAATCCAAACTCCAATGCTCACTTTGAGGTGGTGTTTGTTCCACCAGTTCTATTCTGTTCTTGCTATCACCGAATTTAGCTCTGACGTTGATGGCTTTTGATTATTCTAGAGCACTTGCACAAACTTGGCAATGCCACAGGTTCCATATCCAATTAGAATTAAAAAGTTAACAATTTAGAAAAGAATTTCGATAATTTTTCGAAAAGGATAAGCTTTAGCGTCCTTTCATTTGCACACCGATCAGTGCTCATTATTCCATCAACGCCTTTGAACTTTTCGCTACTGATAGTAAACCACAGCTCACCATCTCCGACTGGAGCATGTCGATAGTTGACTGCCGCAGGAGTTGTTTGCGTTCACTCTCGCTCTGCGACCGTTTCTCGCCCATGCCGGAGTATTTGGGCGACCGCTGCTTCGGACCAGCTGAGCGATCGTCAAAGCTTTTCACCTGCAATCATATGCTTATCACAGGCGTTCACTCATGCATATTCAAGAGCGCCTCATGTGACACTTACCTGGCGCGTAAATTGCTGTTGTTGGTGATGGTGATGTCTGACACCGAGCGAGTCCATCGATTGTGGATGAGGCTGGTTCACTGCATCCAGCGTCAACCTTTTCAACTCGACGGGCAGATTCTCGCCAAACAGTCGCACCATTTCCTCGTAGAAACGCTTGTAAGGGTCGTTGCCGACGGCAGAAGCTGTCGGTACGGGTGTTGCGTACCGCCTGGCAGGGGGAAGGATAGCCTCGTGCTCCCGAACCTCGTTCGGGTAGTCAAAAGACGCATCGTAGCACTCTTCCTCCGGGTTCCAGCTCCGCGAATGGGCGTGCCCCCGGTCGTAAATCTTCTGTTGCTCCGGGAGCGGAGCGGAAATCTGAGATTGTCAACGTTAGAACGACCTTAAGTGCGAGCACCAGACGGGGCTACCTGCTTCATGGGCAGAACATGGTTATCAAACGCGGGCGTCCGGAGCAAGTAGGAGTTACGTCGTCGTTCTGGCGCCGTTGTCCTGATCTGCGGAACTGGAGGCGCTAGTTTGCCTACGTACTCTTCCGACGTCGGCTGAAACATGCGAGACGTTGTCTTTTGCTCCAGCGTCGGTTACCCTCCCGTTTGGGCAGCGGTGGCTCACCCGTTCTTATATAGTAGTGCCCCGTGGCACTCCCACCGAATAGCCTTATCACGTGCCCCCTTTAGCCATCCGGCTCTTGTTCGCGTCAGCGCACCTTATCAGTCGGAAAGGTGGCGAGGATCCTCACCGAGAAGTGCACCGCCTATCTACTCATCAGCATACCCCCGTAGTCATCGGCGCGCAGAAGGCAGCATCATGGTTTACAAATTGTCATCGGTGACACACCTACCGTAGTCGGCTGACCGCTGTGGTCACGAAAGTGCACCGATTTGCATATGATGAGTTTATGCGGCGGCGCCTCCGCCCATTGGCGATAAGGGCCACAGTGTGACGTCGCTGGACAACGTGTAATGGATCCTTCACCGCCACAGTATAAATTCCTTTCTTTGCACCATAAAGAGCTTCAATAAGCATTGTTATCAGCAGTCCGTGGCACCGAATTATCATCCTTTCGGTGCCTATATAAGGGCGCGCCCGCTACTCGGCCCTCGGTTCGCCTCTCGCCTTTGTCTTCGCCGCGCTCCTTGTCTTCTTCATGTCGTGCTTCTGTCGCCGTACGGCTTTGCCGTCGCCGCCACACGGCGGTAGACTTCTTTGCAGAGCAGACAGGCGCATTTATATGCGGCTCCGCTTATCAGCGCCATCAGTCTAGACGACGTGCCACTGCTTCTGCAGGCCGCTCGCCCTTCCCGATGCAGGGTTGACTTAATGCATCCAATTTGTGCACAGTTCGCGTGGGTCCAGATATTGTGAAAGCAAACGAAGGTGCATTCGCTGCCTGTCTGAGTCAGCGTAGACAATTAATGGAAATGCATGCTGAAGCAGGCTGGAATCTGTTATGCTGACGTTAGCCAAAACACAGCACTCCTCGTCGAGTCGACGCCGTCTGCGCCACCGGTGCCCCTCTATGAAGCCGGAGAATTCCGTTTTCGAAAGCTTAAATAAACGGCGCCCTTGTTTTCGCGACGCCTTGTTTGGGCAGCCAACTCGACGATTTGCATGTTATTTTGATCACATTCGGCGACTGGTGATCTCGATGCGGCCCCTCGCTAACAGGAGTCGCACGTATAAAAGAGGCACCACCACCGCCGAACGGTCCATCCCCCATTTTTTGTTTTCCATTTCATAGACGCCCTCGCCGTGACTCAGATGGCTCGCTCGCGTTCCATTTAAGACCATTGAAGATCGGCACTACCGATTTTTCGACAGGCGATCGCCACGGTCACCTACCGTAGTCAGTGGCTCTGGTCGTCGTGTAGAGTGGGCGATGCTGATCGGCCCGCTTGAGAACGCAGTCCACATCAGCGGCGGCTCATAGTAGAGTTCAACTCTCTTTCTTATAGCCAGCGCCGGTATCCCCCGCACTAGTCGTCATTTCCGACGGTGAAATGAGTCAGACTGGGTCGTCAGTGTATTGTCGCTCTGTCTATTTGCTTTGTCTACACTTTAGCGCTGAGTAGTGCGCAACTGTTCGGATCTTCTCCTCTTGGCGCCGTGCCATGGCCACGTTAGCGTAATTGTAATCTCTCCGCGGCTGCTGTAGGGGGTGAGTTGTGGTGGTGTGGCGATGACAAAGCGGCAGCCGCTGTCGCTTATTTTCGTTTGGCGCCGCGCGGGCGAGAGTGATAAGCTGATTATGGTAATGTGATAGATGCCTCGGCGAACGGGAATCGCCGCCTCCTCGCGGCTCTCACGCTTCCGGGGCGGCCCGCGGCGCCCTATATAGCCCCGCAGAGTTGCATTGTTGCATTTTAGCAAATTCGCAAAGGGACGACACAGTGCCTTCCGGCGTCTTTGTGCCCCTCCTCGGCTCCGCTGCCCTTTGCCTTTCGACGGCGACGTGACCCCGCGGCATGTTTCCAAAAGTCACTCTTTGTTTAGCTGCCGGCAGCGAACCTCGTGTTCTACATGGGGCTGTGCAAGCAATCGTGTTCTCTGATCATGAGGGTTTCATCCATACCACGAGCCCACATAATCTTATTTCCCCTGTGAAGTGTCCTTAACGGCGCGTTTCTGAAATTATGCCTACACTTGTCTCGCAATCAGATCACTTAAGCACCATCTGCCTATACTAACACGGGCCGCTAAGTAGACAAATTAATTCCTTGCGAGATTGGCGTCGCACACCTTGCAAGCGACGTGACACCGCGGTCTGCAAGCGGGCAGCCAAATGCGGAGCGGGAACTCCAAGCGACCAGCGCTAATTTGGCACTAAAGCTGACAGGAAGCGGAAGACAGTACGTGCGCAATGTATTTTGGAGGACGACCCTCGACGAGACCGGTTCTCGACCGGTGGTAGTGCCGTCGTCGCCACCTTGTCGTAATGTGTACGCGAGATGTGCTGCAACGTGCCCTCTTTGGGGAGTACCCTTTGGAACCCCGTATATAAACAGCTGACAGCGACGCAGAGAGGGCGACGCAGGATTCCTGAAGACGGTTGCCACCGACTCGCGCTCCGCGCATGAGTCACTGCACGAGCGAGCGCGTTCCCTACTCCTTCTTCGCTGGCGACTTTCCGGAGCATCGCGGGTGAGGAACGATGACGTCGACGGTCATCTTCAAAGCGCGATAATTATAAGGGCTTGCGTCCAGGCGCGAATTGCAATTCGCTACCGACACAAAGCAACAAAGGTCACGGAGGAGATGTTGCACTTTCTTCCTTCTTTGTCCGCAAGCGCGATCCAATTCCCGACCAGCATGTGGCGAGTGTGAACGAATATCGGTGGGTCTTCCTCTACTTCTTCTTCTGGGTCTTCTACCCGGTGAACGGACGTCGTTGACGTCCATCACTTAGGGGCCGTTCCGTACAGCGCAGATAAACGTGCCGCGCGACCTTGTTCCCCCTTAGCTTGGTATATATACTTGCACAGACGCTTATCGCCGCTCATATCGAACTTCTAAAGATCGGCGTTGTTGATTATTGCGAAAGGTCAGCTTAGTTCGCAACGCGAGTTACTGCCGCTGCTACGTAAAGCCGGCGCTCAGTTCAGGCCGGTTAGGCTTGCGGCGCTCTCTTCCCGAAAATGAGGACTGCTCCTCACGGCAATGAGCGGGATGCCGGCGGCTGATCGGAACCAGTGGAGCGGCGTCATCTACTCGATCACTCCGTTTTACCGCAACGCGCATGTTCATCTCGCGCACTTTGTGTGTGTCAATTGTAGTCGCTACAAGAAGGATGATCGCCTTTATACGTAGTTTGCGCCGCGCGCGTCTTTTGTACTCTACCCTTTCACCTTTGCGCCTTCGCTCGTCTGGAAAAGGCGAACAGTAGCCGACTAAGGCTGTCCAAGTGGAGTGCCTGGGTAGGGAAGTGACGTTGCGCGCGGGTGATCATCGGCAAACAGTGACGAGGGCCACCATCGGTGTGTTGTGAAATGCCGAAACGGAACGCCCAGGCGAGTTGTGTGACTGTTCACGCCGTGGTGGTGGCCCCTCCCCACGTGAACAGAGGTGTGATGCACGGGAGTCGCGCGTCCAAGGAGCGTGCTCAAAAGATCATCTGTCTGCGAATGTCTCCCAAATACTGACGAGGCCTCGCTGGAAGTCAGCTGGCGTCTTCGTCTCATTTGACTCGAAGAGACAGAAGGCGAAGAACGCCGGCAATTCCAGAACCCTCGACTGGTTTGCGGTGTTGCTGATCTTTCGGAATAGGCATTAGGCGCCGACGTGGAGGAGTGTAAGGCGCAGAGTATTCCGGTGATAGCGGTTGACGCCCTGGACAGTCGGTGGACGGTTTCCCCAGTTTAGATGAGATGGCACTGGCACTACCGTACCCGAACTCCACGGACTATAATGACATCTGGTGCGCGAGAGGCACCATATGAGCGATGATCGATTGGAACTGAGTTCAACCCTATCGATTCGAGAGCACCCGTTCGTTTCGTCTCACTATTACGCGTGTTGTTAAAATCGCACTAGACGCCGCTATTTAAACTGTCCGACGTGGGCGACTCAGTTCTTAGATGTCTCTTGCTCAACGCCGAGAACTGTTTTGAGTGCGCCAACGCAGATTTCGCCACTCGTCCACTTTACCCCACGCCATTTGACAACTTTTTTGCATTTCTCTATTTTCTATTTTGACGGCAGATCGCGCTCAGATTATCAATTGTAAATATCGGGCGATTAGCCGCCTGACGACTGCTTTTTGCCATTGCCAAAACAAAGCAAGAAATCTACCACCCGCGTCATATAATGGCACCCCCACCTGACTGTGTCTATTGTAACATGAGCTCATGCGATGAGGCGGAAACGACTATCTTCAGAAGTCTAGATTACGGTAGCTCCGGCACCTTTCACCTATCTTCTCTGTATTTTCTGAGTCATAAGTGTCATTTGTGTGCCCGGGTTACTTTTGGATCGACCGCCTCTGCAGTCGAGTGATCTGGGCGGTCGAGAGCGCGCGGTATATTGAGTCGCGCGAGCGGTTGGCTTGTTCGTCGTCCGTGTGATAAGGATGCTTGTTGAGTCGCGCGAATATGTACCTGTCCTGGAGATAACAGGGGGCCGATCACTCGCGCCGCCGCCGATAAGACGACGTGTCGTACAAGTGAATTGTATATATACCCAAATGGGAACTGATAGGAATCAGCCTGCCGCGTCTGGCCACTGTGTCCCGTACCGCTCGCGCTTGTCCGTTCGCCACAATAAATCTGCCCGCGCACCATCTTCCCACGACCTTTTGAGGGGGGTGTGGCCGACGAAGAGCCACCGCTGCCCAGGTTACGACGAGCAACGCGGCTAGTTGGAAATTCCTTTTTTCACCCTCTACTTCCTGTCGGGCCGGAGGTGCCGCCAGCGCTGTTCTCCGCCTTTCTTAGTCACTGAGCCGGATCAGCCGCGGTGATGGACGCGGCAGCCAACTCTGCACCGACTGCCACTGGCCCCTGAGGCCGAGAGGGGGCGTCTGTATCGTTTGCAACTCATTTTTATACAAACAACAGCTGATGGTCTCGATCGTGACTGCCGAACGTCTCCGTGCCATTATCGCCTTGCATAAGCGCCTCCCTCTGCACACAAAATGTCTCTTCTTGCTTTCAGACATACGACGTTCACCAATTTGCTCAAATGACCCACCAACAATTTGCGTGGGGCAGTCTACCGCCGCAGAAGCCCCCAGGCATGCCCCCGTCGTCGATTTCACCCTTAATATCGGCGAATGCCGATCCCTTTGCGGGTCTGATCAAACCGATGCCGCAGTACGGGGTAATTCGATTTTTGCCGCGACTGGACGCTTTACGATCGTTTCAGCCTGTTCCTGCAGTCGCGATGCCATTCGTCCTTCCGCAGGCATTCTCCCTTTCTACGCAGGCGGCCATTCCGTTCCAAGTTGCACAGAGACTTGTGCCGCAAGCGAATCTCATGAACATGAACAGCTGGAAACTCTACAGCGACCTCCTGCAGTGGCAAGCCCTCAAGGAGCTCAACGAACGACTCTCCCTGCCGGTCGTCTCCCTGGCGTCATCGCCCTGTCTGTCCTCGCCGACTGCCATCCCGTCACACCTGTCCACCCAGAACTCGGCTCAACACTCGCCGGCCCTTGTCTTCCCCAGCGCTCCGACGCCACAGTTCGATGCCAGTCCTAAAGATGTCGAGCTGGCCAGTTCCAGTCCGTCTAACTCGACCCCCTCACCATCTGTCTCGCTGCCCCTGTCCATCCCGACGTCCGTGGCAGTGGGCCAGTACCGCTCTATCCTTCCGCAACCCGGTCCCAGTCCGTACCCCGCCGCTACACCTGCACAGTCGTCGCGTCCCCCGTCCGCACCCACAGGTAGCGTTCGGTTTACAAAGTGTCATTTGCAAAGTCATCTTTTTCTAGAATCTGTCTGTGAACCTTTGGCAGCCGTCGCCAAAGGACCGAGTCGTCCATCTTCAGTGAACACTCCCGAAGAGGAGGAGGAGTTCGTGGATGTCGAACGCATCGACGGCGAAGATGCGGTCACGTCGCGACAAAGAATCTCGGCGATCTCCGAATTCAATAAAAAGATAAAATCTTTGCGCCACCGGTAAGCATATCGTGGAATCATTCTCTGTCTAACCGTCTTCTCTCCTTTTAGAGGAAACTTCTTGGAATGTTGTGTCTGCGAGCAGAGAGTAAGCAACAATCGAGCCGAGATCAGCGGGCACGTCTACGAGCACGCAAAGACAAAGTTCCGCTGCAAGTACTGTGGCATCGAGTATGGGCTTAAGGAGAAAGTGTTCGAGCACATTCGAGCCACTCACCCTAACAAGGTAGGAAAACTGTCCTTAGCGTTGTGTACCCTCAACCCTTACACTCTGCAGAATATTGGAGCCGTTGAGGATCGCCGCGACATGCGCGTCGTTTGCGAACTCCTTACGCAATGCTTCCCGCGGAACCCGAAACCGAAAGCGACCCTTTTTGACGACATGACCTCGGAACTGTTCAAGGTGCTGTCGGATCGGAACGAACGAGATGTAAGCTGCGATGTGTGCAACGAACAGGTGGAGGTGTCGCGAATGTCGCTGAAGAAACACATCTCGCACAACCACATCAACTACAGGTACGTAACAGGGTCGGCACAAAAAGTACCGTAACCCGACGCCGGGTTGCGTTTTTAAACTGGGTCGAAGGTCGTGACCGCACCACCGCCGTTCGCGAACGCATGAGCAAAGGTGTTGCGAAACAGATCCCTATGCAAGTCTCTAACCTATATTTCGTCTTAGATGCAAGCGTTGCAAGTTTACCTGCACCGACATCAAGACTCAGGAGGCGCACTGTGTCGCGGAGCACGAGGTGAAGCAGCCGGAGAATACGGTGGACTTCAACGCGTGCGGCGCCAAGGAAGTCCTTTCTGGCATGATGAGGCAGTGCTTTGGCAAGTACATGGCTGTCCGGCCTTAATCTAGCAGAAAGCAGACGCCCCATGCCTATTTATTTGTGTAGTATCCACGATTCTAGCAATACCGATGTATCGTCGACGAAGCCCATTTCTTGTCAATTCCTCCACAATCGATGCTTTAACTGTCCCTCCATTCAACTTAATCCCCCGACTCATGCTCAATGTCCCACAACCGTACGCCGTTTTTTCCTCTCAGCATTCACTGCTCTGGCCCGCCTCCTCTCCCTCCTTCACTGATACTCATGCCATGAAACTGGTACTATGCAATCTTTCGCGCAATCTCCGACAAGTGCTACTTTAAACTCTGTAACTGAAAGGGAAACAGAAAACGGTTCCTTGCCTCCTTTTCCCCTCGTCACCTTTGTAACCATTAGCTACACGCGCACACATCCCTCTCATAGTTCTATTGTTTGTACAAAGTACTGATCCTCTTCTGTTTAGCAAACTTGAGGTTTGACAGCCGAACAAATCATTCCGAAAACGAAACAGAGTAAATACTCTTGTGCAATTTGAGTAATAAAATGACGAAAAACGTTTGTCGTTGAACTGTGACCCGCTTACCTTGAGATGATGCGTGCTGGGAAGCTGCCGACCCGTTCCAGGCCGGCGGCCGGTTCCATCGAACGACGCTCTCCGCAGCTCGTCGTCGTCCATCGCCTTGCCAGGATTCAAAAATTCCGCGCTTCTCGCGCGGTACGGCGTCGGCTCCACGTTCAAAAAGTGTGTCGATGAGTGTTGCGCTGGAACGGTGACTGTCAGAGCAGGCGAGTAGAGTTGTTTGTTTTGCCCAACCGAAAGGTTTCATATATATGTTTTATATGTTTTGTAAAAATGCTCATTAAATCGGAAAATCTGGAAAGAAAAAATCAGGGTTTCTCGAAAAATGGAGCGATCGAGGTAAGTATCTCTATTCCCGCTACTCACAGGCGGCCTTCTGCTGCTGCTGTTGCTGCTGGGTCTTCTGCATGATAGGAGATCGGGACATCGTTTCACTTTCGGCTTCGGCGAACTCGATGGTCGGCTTTGTGACTTGTACCTGGATCTGTTGTGGTTGTGTTTGCTGAGGCTCAAAGGCTTTCGACGGCTGTTGTGCGATGGCGGCCGCTGCTGAAAGTGTGCGCAAACATTGTCTGGGAGTCAGAGACATGTGTTTCGACAAGGGTCACACTTTGTGACCCTGCGAAAAGAGTGTGGTTGCACGAAAAACGTTAAAAAAGAAATAGGTGTTCCTAGAACTTCGTGGGATTTATCACACGAAAGCGGTATTGGACAAAAGGATTGCGCCAATGTATATCTGGGAACTGAAGTTGATCTCAATAGAACGTTAATGATTAACGTTCGTTCCGAGGATATATAGGGGGTGAACAGTGGGAACTGATCGAAGGGTGACGGAGATGTTTCGTATTTTGAGGTAAAACCATACAAAGAGAGGCGATGAAAGTTCCCAGGCGTTTCGAGAGGGACATTTGCAGTTTTCAAATGTACGTTGGATAAGAAAAATGGAAGAACGCTTAAAGGGATATGAGCATTATCGACCATATTGCTTTAAATGTGACCAAGTGGGGAAAAATGCTCGCAAAATTGTAATCTAACCGTGGACTATTGAACACTGTACTTGTAAAGGATTTCTATAGTTAATGAAAAAGAGTTTCCAGAAAGAGAGAACGAAGAAATGAGATATTCTTGTCGTCCAGCTGGATGCGAAAACAACAAAAAAGACGTAGACGTTTTTGGAAATCGTCGCCCGTGAAATCGGATACGTCACGAACAGGGCACTAGGATATGCATTTCAATGAATTTTTAAGCTAGTTTTTGGTTGTCTCTCAAATCGTAAGCGTTCAAAGATCTGAATAACATTGCGGCTAACAACCTTAACTTAAAAAACGTCACCGTGGTTCCAACTTGATTACTGTAATCACACAAAGTAATAAACAAAGCTGTTATTATATTACGATAAGAGGTGATAAGAGGTCATCTATGAGCGTAAAAGACGTACTCGTTCTAGCATGTTCACGCCAGCTCTTTAAGCTCATTTTTCTAAACACAGAGATTTGCGATATCCTTTGAGAGCATAACCCAGGAGCCTTTGAATCTTAATTTGTTTAATGGCTTTAATGGATTTTAAAAATTGTGCGCTTTAATTCCCTTGGTTCCCTGTTGACACCGTATCCTTGTTGAGCACGCGTCACTTCCTCAACAGAGTCGTCATTGCGGCAATTATCACGCCTCATCACGTTTCCATTAAACGTTCACGTTTGCACGCTTGGGAATTGACATAATTGTTGTGTACTCTACTGCTAACTATAGGTAACAACGTGTATTTTGAAATTTTCTAATTTCCTTTGCTACCCATGTTATCCAGAAAAAGGGAATTTTTAGAGAGACGTCTAGCTTTTAATTCTGTTTTGTCTATTTTCTCCCACTTGCAGCGCTTTCGCTCGCATTAATTTTTGTGAATTTGCATGTTTTTTCGCGTCATCTATAAGGCGCTGTCCATGTCAGTGAGTGGTTTCGCCGAAAATATACGAATTACGCGTTGCTGCCTAGTTCCTAAACAGGAACGACCTTTTCTCGATGGCCTTGTGCTTTGTTCCTAGAGCTCTTTCGGCATTCCAAACTCTTTTTGTGACTTTTATCACGCAAACAGTTCAGGTTCACCGAACCGCCGGTTTCGCGAACGTCGTCCTGATTAGGCCGTTCAAAGGTTCTGTCGATCAAACCAGTAACCGTTTCGACCTTTACTCTCGTGAAAGTGCGCTGTCAGCACGACGAACTCCATAATCGTTTCTGACATGTTTCGTATACTTCACATTTTGTGTGATCTCGAGGAGCCGAAGACTTCTTAGGTGGCCTTGTGGGCAACTATAACAATTTAAAGAATCACCGAAAAAAGCGTGATCATTATCTTTGATTTATCGATGTCACAGGTTTCATCCGATGATAGTTCACACGGGTGGAAGTTTTGACACCATTCTGCTTCTTATCGTCTTGGAGAATGGAATAAGAGAACGTTTGCTTCTTAGTATATCAAAAATCAGAACTCGTCGTTCAGAAGAGAAGAACAACCAGCAATGTTGGTCAAGAATTGTAGATCGGATCGCACCGGAAGTTCAAACGCGAATGGAATTTTGAAGGGCCATAATGTCCGATTGCCAGAGAAAACATTTTTTCACGCCTATGTTTGTCAAATTCAACTTTGGAAATTATCGTGCGGCTATTTCGACCAGACAACGATAAAAACGGGAACGCAGAAGGGCCGTCTATAAAGTGCTATTGTACTATGTGCGTGAATGACGGGTAATCTGCTAATCGGTGACTCGTTAATTCCTATAAAAAATATGTACCCAGTGGCGTAAAAAAATAATGTTTTGACCTCTACAATCAGCACCTTCATTATCCAGACACGCTTAAAAAGCTGAAGCGGAACACCCAATCAATGGCCCCAACTACCTAAATTGACTCAGTTGTTGCTTTGTGTACGCGTTCTCGTGGAAGGCGACCGAAGGCCAACGTCGCTTTTTATAGCGATCGAGATCGAAAACAGTCTCCGCGATCTATATAAAGCCGCAGAGTCCGATTTCGCGACACACATGACGTGCACTTTTAATCTGCGAGAGGCAACAGCGAACTCGTGTCGGAAGTGCAGTCCCGTCATGGGACAGGGAAAGCAGTAGTATGTGATCAGGGAACACAGTACAGGAGAGTGGCCCAAAAGGAGATAAAGACTGCTGACTTCTACCTTCCATAAA
This sequence comes from Steinernema khuongi, assembly GCA_016648015.1. Classification (NCBI taxonomy): domain Eukaryota; kingdom Metazoa; phylum Nematoda; class Chromadorea; order Rhabditida; family Steinernematidae; genus Steinernema; species Steinernema khuongi. The sequence continues at coordinate 39,043 of JADLIF010003314.1, forward strand.
TTTTCAATTTTTCTTTTCTTTTCAGTCAAGTTCATGAATCATTAAAAAAATTGTTATTTGGTGAAATAAATGCGGAACAAACAGATACCAAGGGGCCAAAAGAATGGGCGAAAACCAACCGTATACTATGACTAGGCCAAATGAGCAAACAACTCTCAGAGGAGATGTGTGGATCTCACGTTTCACTATCACATTCTCATTTAGAGAAAGAAAATAGCCACTGGCAAACAAGCTATACAATTAGTTTTTCCAGGCGAGCCTTAAACTTATTTCCGTTTTCGTTTGACGCCCTAGATGAGCGTCCACTGATAAATTGAATTTCCGAAGTTTGTGCTCATCAACAAGTGTGAACGGCGGAAATCGGGACAAATAGAATTAAATGGAATTTATGACAATTTGATAGCTTGGATCAAAATTAGATTTTTTTTACGAAGTAAACGCAGCTTCTCCGCGAATATGGAATATGGCAGAGTGTTGACACAGCTCGTATGGACGCAACTAATGAAAGGCACTATCATGCATCGCATCGCAGTTAGATGAAGCAGAATGGCTCACATAGTGTTGCAGTGTGTGAAATCCAAAGTCTAGTGTGAGATGGAAAACTGCGATTTTAGAAAATGTTACAAATGCCAGAGTTCTGCCCAAATTAGAGGAATTTTTACATACGAATTGTGTTAAACATGGTGAAAGGCAGCAAGTTTTATAACAGCGGAATATAGCCTTATTTTTGCTATTATTTGTGACTATGTAGTCCATAAACTTAATGTTAGTCGAAGGCGCTATTCACGGCTAGTCAAGGATCGACACGAAGTGTGCTTTCGTAACTTTATTTGAATTCGATGTAAAATTATTTTTCAATAATAATAATTAAAGATCCTATGGCAAAATTAGCCATGTCTTACCACGAATTTTGCTAACTGACTCCATCTGTGTATATAATACTATTGGTATATTTTGTCGTTTGGTTTTTCTAGATCTTGTACTGTCCGCATGTGTAACTTTAGAAATAAAAATTGGTGAGTCTGCAGAACTGAAATCTCAAAACGAGTTTAGGAAAAATGCCGTTTCAAACACTTTCTCTACTCTTGAACTTGTTGAACCCTTACGTGGCCTTCACTTCTTTTGTTCTGCTCGGCATTTCTGTGACCGAAGGCACCGCAACATTATAACGTTTGCAATCTGGTTTCTGAAGCATCCGTCACACTTCGCCTGCGTTAAATAACGTAGAAAATGTCTTAAATTGGGTTCAAGGCAAAGAAGGGCAAACGTCCAACATGGGCGTTGGTCGGTTAGGAACGCTGCAGAGGAGACGACTATTATCTTTTGAAAATTTTGCGGTATCACGTGCACTTAATTGTGATGACCTTCAAGTGCCTTTTTGTTCAAAGCGAGACGACTTACTTCGGGTCATGAGCGGAAAGACCTGAGCAATCTTGCTGGTGTCAGAGGCGAGATCGAGCAGAACGCTGAAGGGAGAAAGGTTAATGCAGCGAACGGAGCCCAAGTCGAAACCTTTTTTCCAGAATAGCCGGCTTTGGCTGCTGAGACTGTGGCATGAAGTGCTGGTATAGTGGGTTGTGGTCGGCATGGGGGATAAGTGAGGGGATTGGTAGGGGTCGGCATTGGCTCTGGGCAAGGCTGCGCACCTGTTCGCGCTTCAGTTCAGGTTTTCCGGTCCTGAAATGAAAGAGATACTCAAGGACTCAACATACCTGAAACCTTTGACATAACTTAAACACCTTATTTTGCTAATTTACGGATTATTCAGCTGCAATTCAGTTTGACGGCTTATCCAAAAAAATATTATCTGAGGCGTATCCGAAACTTGGAAGACTTCAAACCTTTCAAACGAATTGATTATATTTTTTGTTTCGTCTCCCAACCCTGGATGATATTAGCAACCAATGGTATCGCTTACGTGGTGACGGAGGGTCGTTTACGGAGACAGAACCTGTAGAAGTAGACGACGGTGATGACGATGACCAGGCCGCCGACGACCCCCGTGACGAGGATCACGATGGTAAACAGTGGTCTCTGTTCCTCCTGAAAGTGACACGCGGTTATTGGAAGAACGAACGGATTAGACTGGCTCTATCCAAGCATTTCGACGTGTATCTTAAGGGATTAACACATTGAAAAAGAGTTAATTATCCCATGAATAACTAATTGGGTGTTGTTGTGTCAGAAGCGAAGACATCGAAGAGACCTTGTGACAGCGACCAAGTAAGGATGGCCGCAGTTTGCTACAGGGTGCAGCAGAAATTCTGGACAGTGGTATGTAAAAGGAAAATATCTACAAATAATGTTCATTAACATAATACTTTATTTTGGAATGGAGAGAACCACGGCGTTTAGAAATTTTACAGTGAATTACGGCACAGTTCATCATTGTTAGAGAAGCCAGAAGACAAATCATCCTTTCTCATTAAAGGCCAAAAACCGCAGGGTCCAACTTTGGTGGCTGTTTTGGTAATGAATGGCTCCTTGCGAACAGAAGGTGAAATGGAAAATGACATTCTTTTCAGCGAACTTTCCGATCTTTAAAGACGAGATAAAAAAATAAGGATTTGGATATCTGAAGTAAGGATTGAAACGAATGCTATTTAGCACCGTTTTTTGCTCATATTTATATATATTTCTGTAGATAACTGCGTATTTTTTGTTTATTCTAAAGGATCACTGGAAGCATGAGGAACACTGCAAGGATCGACAAAAGAAAAAAAGACTTTGGAAGTATAGATAACCAGGTGAATTTCGGATGTCACATTATATTCATTTGTATGGGTTGGATAAGTGCGGAAGTGAGCGAATGACATAATACGAAAGACAAAAAAGATAAAAAAAAAACAACAGAAAAGCAGATGGAGAGAAACAAATGTTACAAGTCCACAGTATGTTGCAGAACGATTGGCAAGCCCTGCATAGTATTTCGCCGGCACTCGTGCGGAAATTGAAATAAGCGATAACTCATTCTCAATTCATGAAAATTTATCGCTGTCACCACGTGCCGATCGCGTCTGCGCAGGAGGCATCGACGGCTATGCACACGAGGGAAGACATGACAGACCGTAATCCCTAATTGGCGCTTTAAGACCAGAAGCAATGAAGACGAAGGGCATTTAATAATAAATTGGACAGAAGCTGGGAAGAGGCGACACAAAGAGGTGCAGTGCGCAGTTTATTGGCTCATCAGAAAGCTTAACAACTTAAGTTCTACGTGATACAATTATTCAGGCAGCGATAATGAGGCATTGCTTAACGAGCGAAATGGCTAATACAATGTTTTTCCGAAAGTTAAGTCTGTAATTTCCTGGAGGGAGGAGAGCTGGTTAGAGAAGGAATGGATGGACAACCAGTGTTTAGGTGAAGTGCAACTGGGACAGGTCAGACTGGAAACGTATGGTTTGGCAACTACTAGACTATGTGCACTGGTTCGTCATCAACTGAATGGTTTTGCTAAACATCAATTATCAAACCGGGGGCTCACGAAATATTTCGTAAACTTAATGCGTCGTGTGACCGCTCAAGTAGCTGTTATCGTAATATGCGGAAGACTGAACTGTTGGGTTTGCGTATATTAGATGAACAAGAGTGTCTACCTTTGTTGAGCCGTTCTACACATCATGATTCATTGTCAGGCCCGGAACTCGTTGTTTATCGAGCATGTGGCTCATATAACTCAACTAACGAAATATGCGGCCTTAAACAAAGACAATAAGCAGTATATCATATGCAAAAATTTAGTAAATAATCAACATAAAGTCTTATGAAGAAAATAAGCTACAACCTCAACTAGTTGGCCATATTGAATCATAGCTTTCATGATAGAAAAGTGGAGCATGACTAAACAACCATTGGCGAAACACAGATCGTATTTTATAGCAGAACCTAGCCCATTATCAATCCTTTAGTCTCCGCGTGGACCTACTTGCAGGGATTTGAAGTACATCGTTGACGAAGAAGCACAATCAAAGTGCGATATCCTTATGCTGACTAAGCACTATGGCACAAGTGCCAAAATCATGGATAGCCTTTGGACGTTCCAGACTTGATACGGCTAATGAAGCGTAATAAATTCATTTAACTAATGCTACACTTCAGAGAGGTTCGCCATGAATTATTCAGTGGCCCATTAAAGCGGAAAGTTCGTAGAATGGTGTTCCTCCTACCGGGAAAAGTGCGACTCTGCTCTGTCAGACGGTTTTTTGGGGTGGACCCACCGCTTTTGCAAGGACATTCCGGAACTGGATTTGGAGACACGGTTCAGTTGCATTCGAAAGCATAAATTGTGGCACTTAGGAAACTAATAGACCGTAGAAAGAACTAGATATTGAAAGTTTACATGACTGCTTTACAAGTTTGTGTAGATTTCTAGGTCAATGCCATAATATGCCATGGAAGACAGTAGGGTTTTAATAGTAGGAAATACATATGGAGCTCTAGAGTTATGTGGAGAACCTCCTTTATTTGGCTTCAAAAGTCAAAATCAAGATTCCGCCAAGAACGGTCAAAAGGGAAACGGTTTTATTAGACAAAAGTACACATAAATAGCTACCCTAACATTAAGATCAGTACAACCCGAACACTACAACCACAGCATTTCGAACCTTACATAGGGCTAGAATAATTGGCGATTCAGCAGTTGAGCCGTAACCGACAACATTAATAGATATAATGATAGTAATAACGGATGCTCTCAAGTGATATCACCAGCGTCGACGTCATCGCCGTTGGAACTTTGGGCTAGAATAAAAACACTTTGAACTGCGGCCTGACACCTCTACACTGTTCTCACGGACAAGGCGCACTGAGAACAGCAACCTTCCTGATATTTTCCTTCTAAAATGTCTCACCGAGCCGTGACTCGCGAAGGGAAAAGGTGGAACATGTAGAATATTTTTAGCAAATTATATATGTAGCAACAATCTGCGTCTAGAAACGATCTCATCAAGTGCGTTGTACTAGAAGCCACAGGAATTATCGCAAAGCTGCCATTAACCGAACAACATCAGACGACTCTGTGGCACAGAGATGGAGTCTAATAAGAGGGTTGCTGAGACGTACCCACCATCGACTGTCTTATAAACCCACTGTGTTAGAAGGTCACTACGAAAATAAATAGTGCGCGTGCAGTTATAAGTAGCGGAATGACGTTAAAGAACTTATTGTTGTCACGCGGTAAATCAAATCTAAGTGCTGCGGTCAATTAACCGAAACGTGATACGCTGGAACAAATCCCTGGTCATGGCTGCCTTGGAAAAGAGAACAAAATACGTCTTGGCTAAACGATAAAAAAACGGATGAAACAAAAGAGGATAGGAAGACAAAAGATCAGTTCAGTGTCGGTGTTGAAATAATTATGTCGAGAAATAATTACAAACACGGCATCAAGCATTTCTATTCAGTCCCAATTAAATCGTTTTTAGAATAAATTAACACTACCACTACGGTTTTAATAAATACTCTCAGAATATCTCGTATTTCACTGTGAGAAATTCAGAATTTGAGCAGAAATTATGATGAACATTGTAATGCCAAATATTTAATTCTGAAAACATTTCTGTTTTTCAGTACATTTCCGGAGAAGAAGTTGGCTTTGGAATTTAAGGAACGTAAAAATACATTAAACAAATACCTGCCTAAAAAATGGCCGTAGATTTTGTCATTTTATCTAATGTGTCGAAAAGAAGAAGATATCTTAATCTCGAACATTATGGTACCTGTTTACTTAAAGTTTGGATTCCACTCCAAAAAATATTCTACAGTTTTATTTTCTGGGACGTTGTTCTCAATAGCGCGGAAAAACGGAAATGAAAACTGTTCGCCACGCGTTTCGTTCCACGAGAAGCTAGGCCAAGTCCCACTCACAGTTCCTTGAATTGCAAGTCCAATTTGTCGAACGGCTTAATTATATTCCTCGAAAAGGATATCTCGTTAACATGTGTCCATTGTTTGCTGCCAGACCCTCTTGTTATCAACCATATTCCGACCGCCTCTTTGTGTCAAAATGATTAATTTACTTATGCGAACTGTACGCCATTAGGGGAATCGATAGTTCCACCTCAAAGTTGAAGCCGAGTAGCAATAAAAGTCGGTCCAAAAATTAGTCAGACATAAATAGAAGCAAAACACACGATTGAAATAGGAACTGGAAACGTATGTACCGTATGGTACCGTATGCCAATTTTAAGAAAACTAATGTGGCTTGTGATGGAAGGCGTTTTCGACACTTCGTTGACCAACCTATCACTAAATCGTGCTTGAAAATGCGATGAATAGAACAAGGTGTTATGCTCACAATAAACTTGACATGCACCAATAAAAAGAAATACAAGTAATTTTTCCGGTGGCAGACAACGTAACCAGGTGAAAGTGCTGAAAAGCTGTTCCCAGTAGGCTGAGGTAGTAAATGTCGCAATGAACAGTGGTCAGAATTAGGCTGGATTGGATTCACCGATGCGTTTACCAATTTGCCACCTGTGTACTCGTTGCAGGAAAACACATGAATTCGTAAAGCAACAGCTGAGAGAGAAGTACACAGTAACTTATTGAGTCTAGACAGAAAAAGGAATACTGTATTAACAGTTTATGGATAAGCTAATTTATATACTAAAATAAAAATGGTCCTTTCAGCCGACTTTTAGCAAATCGCAGGTACCCTACAGTAGATTCTTTCGATGTTTTATTGCGTAGTCAAGCACAAGACACCAATTAAAAGTGGCATAACTCAACCAAACGACTAACCATTAATAGCCCTCTCGTGGTGGTCCGACGCTCCACAACACCGCCGAATTTGGGGTTACGAACGCCAGTGGCCGGCGATACCAAAGAGCAAAGCGGGGCAGTTAATGTTTTTGGCCGATTAAAAGCCAATTGAGACCAGAAGATGTGAACGAGGACGTGCCGCCCTGGCCAAGAGGGCATCGATGTCACGCCGGCGTCGGAAACGCCTTCGTTGCCGAAGGCGAACAGAAATTTGGACAGCGTGCACGTCCCTGAAGTGACCGGCGCGCGAGGCGCGCGCGGTGCACAGACCGCCGACGGCAGCGACCCGTTGTCTACAACCAGTTAATTACATTTTAGCCAATTACTCGTAGCATATTACGTTTTTGCCCTATAGATAAGTTGTGCTCTTTGACGTGCCATTGGGCCCGTGCACTTTGCCGAAGGGCCACTCTGGCCCGTTGTCCGAGGCCGTAGTGGAAGCAAATTCTAATGAAATCCCATTCGCGGAGTGCAGTAATTAACGACCTGTTCTTGCCCTCGAGACGACGAAGACGCCTTTCCCTGCGGTCCTCTTTGTGAGACGACCGCTTCTGGAATTTAGCTGTCAGTAGAAAAAGAGTTTTCTTGAATGGGTCAGCTAGGAGCGTTGGATGCACGTATAGTTTTTTGAGAGAGCGACTATTGACAGGGTCAGACCGGTGATTGCGTCCTTTCCTCTGCGATAAAGTAAAATGTTGCTTGTTCAAAGAAAGGCCATTTGTTTTGTGCCCTGAAGGCTACAATGGAATTAACCGAACACGCCAAGCCAAGAAGTACGGCGATTGTTTGCATGCTCTCTCAGAACTTATTGGCATTCCACCAGCGGCAACAAACTGGAACCAACTTAGGCTGTTTCTAAAAATAGGTTCATCTATTGAGATGATCTCCCGAAAACATGATTTCCTGGAAAGTTACTCCGCTTAATGCACATAATGACCATGTTCAATGTATTGACATGACTGAAACGACTGGGTATTGGATGTTCTTACAGCTCTCTAGATTTGTAAAGACCTCTGGAGGTGCACCAGGTCTACTCACCTACTTAGCGTCATAAAGTACAAAAAACCTTTATTTATTTCCATAACGAGAAGCGTGTTTTCAGCTGTTTAACATTTTTGCGTGAAGTCCCACTTCAAAATACAGACAAGGCACAGCTGCCTAGATGTCTGTGCGGAACAGAGAACCCATAAAACACTGTTTAAAATGAGACGGTCGACACATTTGTCCCTGTATTTTTGAATCACTGATTGTAAGCCTAACCCTTTGACATGCCACTCACCGACGGATTCACAGAGAACAGTAAAGGTGTGAAGATAAGACAAAGCGCGGCCAGCAACAGCAGCATGGCGACGACATGTTCGCACAGGTCGAACAGCCAGTAGTACACCTTGTAGAAACTGTTCATGAGCAGCACAAAGGCGACACACATGATGCCTAAGGGGATCGAGAAGAGAGTGAAACGCAAGGCGAAACGAAACTCAGCCGGTGATAACGAGCGGAATTGGATTTTCCGAAATTCATGCGACTCGTTTGTTTTGTCGTTATTTGCACGACGAGACAACACATAATCGTTCACTTTGCATGTTTTCCGCTAACTATGTAGTAGAAGAAGTCGGCGGAAACCGTGCTGTAGAATTGCGCTGCGCACTCAACTGTTCGCGATGCTTACGCGCGGCAATGTCACCGCGATGAATAATTCAGACAGCTGAGTGAAGCCTCCTATCACACTTTGGACGTCGCTGTTCCCAATTTGCATTTCCGTCCGTTTGCAACCTATCGATGCATATCATTTGCGCGACTACTGACCAACAAGCTGGAAAATTTCACAAGTTCACGCGAGAGCCAGAAATTGGGAAAGTGTCGTCAGTTGCTTCTCGAACGGTTTCTACACGGGAAGTCGATTCACATTCAGGACATTGTTGATCAGGACATTGATATTTATTATTTATGGGAGCAACGTGGGGAAAATAGTGAGGACAACAAACTACTTTGTCATTGGACACAGCTTTATCGCCGGTAGAGCCTTGGTCAAAATAAAAAAAAACGAAAGTAGAGAGAAGAAGTGACTAATTGGTCACTATATATGAAGCGAAATCTGAAGTAGTACTTCTAGGTCAAAGTTATACATTCAGATAAGTCTATGTCACAAGACAAATTATGGACCGAAATAATTTAAATGGTTTCTCGGCTAAAACATGCCGTTGATGCAACAAACGTGTATCAAAAACAACATTTAGTCTTATTTTAACTGCATTACAGACGCCTATATATTCCGGAAAATGAAGAATACAACCACCCGAACAAAGAAAAATATATAGTTCACCTTGAAATTGGAAAAGTCTGTGGTTATATCGTTTCATTTAAGGTGACCGCTCAAGGCTCCATTTATTACAAGGCCATACCATGTCATGCAATAGTTTAGGGTTACGGTAAAGCAATTTCTTGTTCCTGGAGCTAAAGAACTCTAAAAGAAAGGGCACTCGTCAGACGAGTCCGTAATGTAGTAATCCAACACAAGAGCGGAAAATGGTGCTCCGCTACCTCTATTTAACAAGGCAATGTGAAGACAAAGATGAGAACATCGTATCAGTTTTCTTGCTAATGGGTCTAGAAAAGGGCCAGCAGCAAAGAACGGCGTGCGGGATGTCTTGAAACGGCATTTGCAAAGATGGCGTAAAATAATAGCAAACACATCGATTCAGGCGTCATAATTCGGCACTATAAAATTTCCTCGATTCTGTTAATTGACATTTACACATAACCGGCAATCATCTTTCATTTCCATGCTTGAGCGGCGCTGTGATTATTGGTGAAATAAGGTGGATAACGACTGGGCTTCCGGTCATGAATATTAGCATATTAGCTACAAAGCTACGTGCTCAAATGTTGTTTAAAAGATTCGTTTGTTAGAAGAAATGCAACTTAAAAACTATTCAGAGTATAAAAATTAATAAAAATAATATGCATAAACATAGCTAGGAAAAATTAGCTTTACAATTATAGAATTGAGATAACAGTTTCAGTGTTCCGGTGTAATTATGTCATAATATAATATAAATTAAAAGCCATTTATTTTTTATAGTATCACACCACACAAAAAGCATATGAAATACATATGTAAATAAAAATATTCTTATTAGAATGCTTTCCACAAAATATATAAAATAGTTATCTTCCAATGTCATATTAGCTAAACGCGCATAAAACAAAATATTTTTAACATTAATAATTTAGTAGGCCGCTTCTCACGAACAGTGTTTGAAAGTTAGGCAGGTGACCGGAAACACATGTTTACCAACTTGGACCACTTGTTCTCTTAATGCGCGATCACTACAAAGACTCACAATGTTCAATTACCGATGCTAATTTACACGTCATGCGATGGACATGTCTACCCTTCGCGGACAAAACCAATAGAAACCGATTGACATGCTTCCGTCAAAGCAACCAACACGTTTTAGTGTTGACTGTCAACAGCCCGACATCATCGGCATGATTCTCTCATACTTCAAGCTTTTAATGCGTTTCCGGGAATGAGAACAATGCCGTACAAGCAATAATAAAATCCAATTTTCTCTGATTCCGTTTCTAACAGCTTGTCGTTTGGTTTTGTTGTTGGAAACGAGCGGTTGGTCAAGAACAATGACAACAGACTAGGCTAGTTACTGAGATGAAAAGAATAAAATAATATCCCTCGGTTTCTGGAAAATCGACGGAAAAACGAAATTTTTTGTGTGCTTGGACAGGCCAACTGATATTAACAGAGTATATTTTAATTTTCGCCCGTTTTTTCTTGTTTGTGTTCATGTTGCGTTCATGAGTTGGGTTGTAATGTTGACTGTTACGTGTTCGGTTATTACTGCCCACTTCAAATAAGCGATATGTGACACAATTCTTTGGGACAAAACCTTAGTCACTGGTTCGAGTAACATTCGCAATAATCTACTAGTAGAAAGGAAGCAGTTAGCGCCATACAGCATGGAAGATCTGAAAATTTCAAAGACAGTTTTTTCTTTTACATTAGTACTTTCCACTCTGTAGGAGTAGTGCAGGTCCCTATTTTTTATGTTTTAGCTGCAATCGGACAGATCACGTCTTCGGGCGACAAAAACAGCCCTATCATACCGCAATCACATCATCACACGATCAGGAATGCGCAGCCATCAGAGCTAATATGAATTTTTCATTCAACCTCCCAATCGCGCATTCAACGGAAAATGTCAATCGCGTTTTTGTGAATAACTGTTTTTTTCATAACATATAATATTTACAGTGAACGCTAGGATAAATATCAATAATGGATATCTTATATTAGTTTCATGTAGGTCGCCGAAAAACACCCCCTCCGCGGTGATGAGTAACGTGTTAACGAAAAAGCGAAAGATATATATTTTTAATCGGAAATTATAGAGTATGGTAACGGTATGAACTGAACTGTCAATATTACCTATTAAAAGTATATTACAATTATGCATAATCCGAAAAAATAAGGGATATTTATAGGAAAAAAGTGTTTTTACAACATTTCCTAAACGTATTTATTTTTTCGTCGTTTATCGTAGAAAAGGGAAGCTCCACAAAACTTCTCTCCGAGCTTCAACATTCTGGGAATAAACGGATAGATGTGCTTATAACGGCACCGTAACTCTGCATAGCGTCTAAATGCCTAAAAGACTAACGACCTACTTCAGAGAAATATAAAATACGTCCGTCACTCATTGAATAAGAAATAGCAGGATTATGCTTAGTTAGTGCACTTGTTGGAAAAATAGTCATGGCCCTAGTAAGGTCGAACCCGCACCGACAGTTTCAACGTTTGATAACTTGTTCTCAAGCAGCCTGACCGTTCTTCGCTATTCGTTTGACGGTAGTGTTGAAATTGCATTCCCATAATTAGTAGATAACAGCGCAAACCTCTGCCGTAGAAGTGGACGAGTCCATGACGGACGACCGCTCGCGCTCGACGTGCTCCACAGAGCTACAAATAGCGGGCAGTCTGATTGAGCCGCTCTAAAATAGGAACGAATCCCAAAAATCAATCGAGACGCTCGACATGTTGAAAACAGAACAGTGAGTAATTGAAAGATTGGTTGGCGGCACGAAGGGCCCTGCTAATTAGGGCCAACGTGCCGAGACCCATCATGGCCACTTTGCCACAAGGAGCGCGCGCGGTACGTGCCCGGAGACTAATTTTCTTCCGGCGCCTGCTTTATGGTCCTGTATTAATTGTAAACAAGTGGAATTATTATCTTATCAAATAAAATGACACTAGTCAAACTTGAGTCCTCTTCCGGCGGGGTGCGCCGAATTTGTGAGGTCAGGAGAGCGGAGGGCGCGTGGAAAGGCGCAAAGAGTTTCCGGGACCGCGCCTTCGACGTATGGTCCATATCTTGAGGACAACTCGTGGTTAGTCACGCATGAGCGAGAAGTCAATGTGTTTTACAAGGTCGCTGCTAAGTGAGGCACGCAAATGGGCCGATCCGTCCGTCTGATAGCCGTTGTGTCCTGGGACCCTGTGAGGGCTTCCGAGTTCGGGCACAAAGACACTGGTTCACACCTTGGGGCCCGACAAAACACGCCCGCAACACGCACACTGTGACAAAGCAGGCATTAGCGCTGACATCGGCAATAAAGGCAATAAGCACGCGAAAGGCCATGTGGATGGCGGGCTCTCCCTCGGGGCGTCCAATTTTACATATCATCTCACTCGTACCGGCGTGCTCGTCCTCATCACTCGCGGCGAACATAATTACAGAGGTAAGCCGTGCACAGCTCCCGCTCGCTCCACGCAGCAGAACCCATTTGGGTACCTTGCAGTTAAGCCGCACTAAACCATGTGTTAAGCCATGTTTGCCCTAAGGAGACGAAGATCTCGAAGAAGGGTGTTGCGGTTACAGTGCTGGGGACAACGTAGAAGTTTTATTTAAAAAAAGAGGGGGGAATTCAAATGCGTGGAAATGAAGGTGGGACGTGACATAGGTATTTTTTGTTTTACAGTTTGCATATGTGCGTGCTAATTATAACCTAAACAATTTTTCTTGCATATGTTGTAAGCGGACAACTATTCAAATATATCAGTTTATTAGACATGATTTGTGGAATGAAAGAATTGTCCTCTTGACAAAAACTGTCCAGCTATGTTATCTGCCAACATCTGCATGTGGTTGCCTATATGAATACGGTAGAACCACTTATCAATATCAATAAAGCAGAAAAATGTATCTCATTAAAAATTCTGTTTCTTTATTCTGTAAACAAACAGATTATGTTAATCCTCTTATTGGACTTTACAATAGTTGCCCTTTTTATTCGTGATATGTTACACGTTAAAATAGTTTTTTCGGCAATCTTGTTCAACCATAGCAAGGAACTAGACGGATATCTCTTTATATTTTTTAGACGGATATCTCTTTATATCTTTGACCAAGAGTCGCTGAACCTATACTTTTGCTAGATGGCGATCCCTAAAAGTGTTAATTACTGCCCAAGTAGCCAGTGAAAACGACGATGACACGTGCTCATTACGACATACAAAAAGCTATAACGAGTCATTTTTCCTAATTTTAGGTCAATTGAGCGTATGATTAAGGCAAAGTACATATATAATTATTGAGTAGTCCACGTTCAAAAAGGGACATATTACATTTTGCACATTTGACATCATTTTACGAGTTGCAATGGCGAGCACATGCAACACTTTGAGCCATAAATGAATATGTTTACCCCGGAAAAGAATATGCATGTAGGTGAAGGAAAGTACAACACGTTAGGTTAGAAGCTTACATACCTACAGACTGCTTCTAGCGAGACGCTCAGCAAAACTAATCGGGATCCCACCACGATATCCTTCAATGACATCGATGGACCACTAAATATTCCCAGAATTTTACAGGTCACAGACACAATGTGCTCATAACCGTGAAATGGCCAGACAGAAAAAAACCGTGAGCAGATATTTTTTAATGAAAATATTTTGTATTTAAATGTTGCATCGCTTTCCAAAGTCACTACGAACTCTACACGGACATAGTTTACTGCGACAAAATAAGACGAAAAACCGTGTTAATCTCTTGTTGATTTATAAGCCGAAAAGACCTAATACGGCAAAGCGGCTGTCCATTTTATGTACTGCTAGCATTAAGCCGCGCAATAGCTCGCTGTGCAGTCATAACCGTGAAATGGCAGGCAGGAAATGAAACATGGGTGTAAGTGCCCGGAAACGCAGGAATTAAAGGTGAGTGCGCAGAGCTCCCACGAGCGCTAAGGAGACCGAAACGTTGGAAAGGTCATCGTTTTCTGGGAACTTAAGACCAAGGAAGCACTGGAACAACTGTGTGAGTACAGACAAAATTCATATTTTTCACAGGGTCTCACAGTCATGTTTATCAATGACCAGCAACAGCTGCTGTTCTCTGGCAACTGACTGATTTCTCGCTGTTTTTTAAAATATATGGTCCTGTTGCCATTGATATTCATAAGCTGTTTCCACGCAAAGGACGTGTTTAACCAACCTTCATCCTCAGTCGCTTACTGATAGGTGCAAAGCAAAACGGCAGCAAGTGTCCACAGGCAGTTCTGAAAAAAAAGCATATGTCCAAAAACTTTAACTGTCTGAGTATCGAGATCGCGATGCTTAACACGTTGAAATTAAAAGGCTGGTGACAATACTGAATGTAATCACTAACAAGAAAGGAGTACCTGGAACTACTGCGATATGAGAACGCGAAAGCAGCGCGCCTACACTCAAAAGAGGTTCGTTTTTCAGCGGCCGTGACAATATGGTATTAGGCGTTGATCGTGGGTTCCACCTACGTACGTCTATTTCGGCTGCGTTCCAACACAATTGTAAGAAACTTCCCCAGATGCAAGCAACAGAGCCAACAGTCTGGCTATGATCGAAATAAATTTTTTTTTAATTCAATGCAGAAAATCATTATCTTCAGTTATTACACGACCTTTACACTATGGCCAAAATAAGAAAAAGACGGACATCGACCTAAATTGTTTAACTTAGAAATTTGGCCACAAAAACCATAGGAAGATAAGAATGTCATTTTGAAGGGAAAAAATCGTCAAGAGCAAACACATTAGCGACACAGTGACATAATATTGTGGTTGACTCCCAACATGTGACTTCCTACATGAACGTTGACGACTTATTATGTAAAAATACAATGTTACAAGGTTTTAAATTAGAAAACATCCGGAAGTGGGTGACGCAATAGAAATAGCCGCCCGTCAAATTTTTCTTTCTGTTGCGCTCACTTTTTGTCAGTTGTCACTTACATCTCGGGACCCTTGTAGCCGCGGAATTGTGCTACATTAACCAAACCACCTGTGCACCGTATTGTAGCGAGTCGTAGCCTATTAGCCGGGCTGAGTGCAACTAGGAGGCGCGGACGTGACGAGCAAGTTTGACTTTCGGTCAACACGGAGGTAATGGAAGTCCGGAGCGGCCAACAGCTGTCAGGTCTTTCATTCGCAACTGCGCAGAACTTGACGTCTGAGCTGCGGTGCTCACGGACCTCGATGGGAAAACGGCTCATTTGAAGTGCCGCGGGCGCAAGGCTCTCAAAACACGCAGTGAACCAAATTGTTATAGTACATGCTTTCGATCATGATCTTAAGGTTAGTTACACGTTGTGGTGAGGAAAGGAACTATCACAAAAGCAGAAGGTGTTTTAGACATCCGATGAGAGAACGTCGGCTGTAGCATACGTGAAAACAAGAGAACGCATGAAACGTGACTTTTTATGGTGACATTTGTGTCATTTCAATTATTCACCCGACGTTCACCGGGGGTTTAATTAATAATATATGCCGGGGGAGCACCTGCACCGGTAGCCTCAATGCTCCTTTAATGATGTACTGGTGCTTAACAATAATGAGTAATTGGTGTAATCTGAATTAGAAAAAACGTCATTTACGATATGATGTAAGAAAGTACCGCAACGGTGTTTTCAAAAACAGGATTTACTACAATGATTGCAGAGTGACCACCACCCGGCGTATCCTTTCAGACACAAACGTCAATTAATCCTGAGCAAAGTAAAAATGCATCAAAAGTTCAATACAACGCTCGATGTGTAAGTTTCAGTTAAAATGAACGTTATCGACAAACCATCCACCACTTCGGCTACGGTAGATCCAACGTAAAGCAGGAAATTTTAATTGCTCCAGTGGTTTCAGGCATTCCCACGGGAAAATTCTTGCGCTGTTCTACCACGTGATCATTGCTGATTTAGCATTATGTCCTCCGGCACATCACGCTGTTCTATTTATTACCTTCCGCTGCTACTAAATGACGAAGCAGAAAATTACGCAGACATTTATTGCTCATGGCGGTAATACAAGCTGCCGGACAGTAGTGAAGCACATGCGATGTCTGGTCCCCCAGGGTGTGCAACATAAAATTCGACTGTCTCGGTTCTTCAAGTGCAGCACTTACATAAAGCCCGTTGCAACTTTGTATAAAAACCGATAACCAAGTTACGTAACTATTGTCATAAGCTGGGTGACAAGATAGCACCTGGAAGTACTTACCAAGCAAGACGAAACCACCTGGTCTGCGACGTAAGGCAAAGGGGATCATAAAACGAATTGCACCGTATGTGGACTACCCAAGGTAACCAATAAACCTTCACATACGGAAACTTTCGGTGTGATGTTCTGGCCTCCAACCATTATATGGTAGTGTGACTACCAAGCCTGCGACTGTTAGAACCCACTCCTGTCAAAAAAGACACCTGTAAAACTAAAATAAACATGAAAACAATCAAATACAGGAAAAAAAAATAAAAAATGCCACGAGCCGGGATCGAACCGGCGACCTTTAGATCTTCAGTCTAACGCTCTCCCAACTGAGCTATCATGGCATGTCTGTTCGCTTTCACACATTGTATATGAGCTTCATAGTCAAACCGCGCCATTGTTTTGATTTAATGCCATTACCTGGAATTTTGTAATTTTTAATGAGTGGACGAGTCGCTAACGTTTATCTTGAACGAATTTCCTTGAAAGACTCTCCCAAAAATCTACTACTGCTCAAGCCACCACCTCTTCTCAAGTGTTGGCTCCCACCACGAAAGTATTACTGTTTGCATCGTTGAATTATCCAACGTTCGCT
Source organism: Steinernema khuongi (assembly GCA_016648015.1). Classification (NCBI taxonomy): domain Eukaryota; kingdom Metazoa; phylum Nematoda; class Chromadorea; order Rhabditida; family Steinernematidae; genus Steinernema; species Steinernema khuongi. Next base: position 55,934 of record JADLIF010003314.1, read on the forward strand.
GTGAATTCGTTGGTGCGAATAACTACGGCGTCACGAATAAAACCTTTTGTTTTCGCAGTGTTTCCCATATTTCATTGATTTTACCGTGAATATTCGTGCCGATCGCTCAGCTGCAGACCACACGATTAGCCTATCGATCGATAGTTATCCGCAACCCAAATTCAGATGGCTCTTCCAAAGATCCAGATAGACTCCGTTACCAAGAACATCAGCGGATGGGGCCCTACAGGGGCAACAAAGTCCGAGCTCTTTGACGATATGCCCTTCCAGCAGTTCAACAAGTGTGACCGCATCGGCCGTGTCGCTGACTGGCTCGGAGTCGACCGTTTCAAGCGCTCCGACGGACGTAAGTAGATGGCTTGAGAACAATTCATATGATTTCAAAACAGGTGATCGCTACAATGAGCGCATGTATGGATCTTCCGCCAGCGCCGGAGCTCAATTCGACTACGTCCACGAAAACGACGAGCAGCACTTCCAGCTTGTCGACTCCAGCAAGGCCAACTCCAACTCACAGGAGCCGTACCGACGCAACTTCCAGTTCCGCAAAATCATGCATGCTAATCTCGAGCGTCAGGAGAACGCCAAGTTCGCCCAGAACCAGAAGATCAAGCGCAGTATCGCCAAGGAGCAGATGCGCGCCTTTAAATTGTGGCAGCGTCGCGGAGGAGCTCGCGGAGGCAACAACCGCCCTGGTGGTCGTCGTTGGAACGACCGCATGACTGGCAAGAGCCGTCAGGCTAGTGTGCAGGTTCACCCCGACTGGAAGCTTTTCGAACGCATGGACTTCTCCAGACTATCGAAGCTGTCGCTTCCTGGAATCGATGCTGGACAGGACATGTATGTTCCGTTCACTTTTTCCGTAACTTTTATTGATTTACAGCGAGGGACAACGTTACGGAACCCTTCACTTCTACGACAAGAGCATCGACCGTGTCTCTGTCAAGAACCCGCTTAACCTGCAGATCTGCGGAGGTAGCTTCTGCAACGTCACCACCACTGACGATCCCGTCATGCAAAAGGTACAGACTACTTAATAACAAACAAAAAAGAAATGAACAGCTGGAAAGAGCAAAAGATATTATTTGGCTAGATCAAGCATTGGGAGAACTTGATCATGCTGATGGGATAACACCGTACAAATTCGTAATGAAGCAGAGACATTAACAAAGACATAGACATTGAATATAGGAGTTTTCATGGACACTAAATGTAAAAAAACTCAACGGATTCCATCTATTAACATGTGACGATTGTTATGTCTAAACCAAAAAAGGCCCATATTCAAAACAGAACTTGCAACTCCTCTTTCAGCTCGCTCATCAAGACGCTGGCAACGTTTTCGCCACTGACATCATCCTCGCCACCCTTATGTCCTCCACCCGCTCCGTCTACAGTTGGGACATTGTCGCTCACCGCATCGGTGACAAACTCTTCTTCGACAAGCGCGACACCGGTGGATTCTCTAACCCTGTGGATGCGCTCACCGTCAGTGAAACGTCCGTCGACCCTCCCGCCTTCGACGCCGTCGGCATCAACAACGCACGCGACCTGGCCACCGAAGCTCTCTACATCAACCAGAACTTCCGTAGACAAGCACTCAAGCGCAACGAGGACGTTTTCAAATACGAAAACGACACCGTCCCATTCGATGAGGAAGGCCCCACCACCGACATCGAGACCGCGTTCAAGTACCGCCGTTTCAACCTGGGCAATGACAAGGACGGAACCCCGATCCGTCTTGTGTGCCGTACTGAGCACGATGCCGTTATGCAGGGCGTGAACGGCGAGACGCAGTTCGTCACCATCAAGGCCTTCAACGAGTGGGACAGTCAGCAAGCTGGTGGAGTTGAGTGGCGAAGCAAGCTGGACTCCCAGAAGGGAGCTGTGCTCGCCACCGAGTTGAAGAACAACAGCTGCAAGCTCTCCAAGTGGACGCTGCAAGCCGTGCTTGCTGGATCCGATCACATTAAGTTCGGGTAAGTATTTCATGTTTTCTTTTGCAAAGGAATGGTTCACCGATCTACGCATGTGCACTTCAAAAAAGGCACCTGTCAGAAGGGCAAAAAGATTAAAGAATGTGGAGATGACCAGCTAAACATCCTCTATTTTAGATACGTCTCCCGCATCAACTCACGTAACAGCGCGCAACACGTCATTCTTGGAACACAACAGTACCGTCCCACAGAGTTCGCGACGAACATCGCGCTGAACCTTGACAACTGCTGGGGAATCCTCCGTTGCATGATCGACGTGTGCATGCAGAAACCACCAGGAAAGTACCTCTTCCTGAAGGACCCCGCCAGTCCCGTTATATCCATGTACGGACTACCCGAGGGAACATTTGAGTCCTCTGACGAAGACGACAGCGACCTTTCGGACGAATCCGACGGCAACGAGTAGAATGTTGTGTTGTTACTTCGGTGCTACTAATCTTGTTACAAGTGCTTCATATTTTGAAAAATGCGAAATTTTTGTTGGTACAATATATTTATGCATTGTTTTTTATTTCGTTTTCTGACACACAAACGGGTGGCGCTCTTTACACAGTCGCATTTTCCAAATGCCTTCACGGGTCACAGCGGCACAATCGCCTTCATTGTGGTCATTTGCAAAGTTATGAAACCGATCGGTGGGAATGCCTATCTGGAGTTGGACGCGCGACCCAATCCAGAAGATTTGGTCCGTTGATTGGTGTAGGAGATCTGCAACAATTATGTGGTAATTAGTTTCCTTGCAACATGTTGCCCTAAAGTCCATTGAACAGTGTCTGAATTTCTGTCTGATTTGTCTAAATTTGTGGAAAAAAAATATATTTTCTAAAAATTTCTTTAAAAAATACGAGGAAGTGTGAAATGGTAAAAGGACCTATTATATCGCTTTGCTCAGTAATTATATAAAATTAAGAATTTTAATTGCAACAGAGTAGCTTAAATTTCTAGACAAGTTAAAACCCGGGAAGAACTGTAAAAACAGATACATCCGAGTTTTTCGAAAGGTTCTGCTGAGCGTTGATACCGATTTGGTCCCGCAACGAATTCGAAAATAAGTGTGCCTCCCTGCTTCTCACAAGCACTGTAATTTAGCCGGCAATCCACCCGCGTTCCCGTTAGCCAGTCAAACATATAAAAATCATTTATGATTTTGGTACAGGTGGAACGTCAGGTCTACTTCCCATTAAAGCGTTTAGTCTGGATTTACGGACAGCTCATTTTCCCGGAGGCTACAGACAATTTGGGCGGTAAGAATTTCAATGTCCACAAAAACAGTGCGACACGCGCTTGACGATGAATAATTAGTGAGACGCGCCAGACATCTGATCAACGATGAAATCCCGTTTGAGCAGAACATAAACTTGCACTTTAGGGCGAGCTGTTGGAAAGGAACTAATTACCTGTAAGAGCCTCGTTCTCCTTTTGCGAACTCGCGGTCGCTAATGTGGCAAAAAGTGTCGAACAAATCGCGTTAGCCTCGGTCCAATTCGCATTAACGGAGATCACTTTCGCAAACTTCTGCTCACTTATCTGCGTCCACTCCGCAATCAACGATCGCCGAAGGGCGCCCTGATTCGCCTCCAGGGCATCCACTCGCTGCAAAGTTTTTCCATTAACCACACGCGAGCCGCTTCCACTCTGAAACCTGCCTTGGAAAGCGCCTCGATCTTCGATGAGAACTGAGCGTCCATGTTTATCAGTAGACTGTTCATTTTCTGAATCGTCTGAAACATGCGTTCCACCTGCAAGTTGACCACCGCATCCTGTTCCTGCGCCACCAGCGTTCCATTCTGCCTGTCGATCAGAATTCCAATGAGGTTGCTATCTTCGGGAGAATCGCTTGCCTGGACAGAGCGGCTAGCTAGGAAAAGGACAAAAAGGGCGGAAGCGAACATAGCGAGGGTTGTGGGCACTACTCTACCGTCCTATTCTAAAAACCCAATGGTTGAGTGACCTTGCTCTCGATTTCCGTTTATTCCTTCCTACTTAAATCACCGTGGTCACTGGGTAAATCGCAAACTTTACATGAATCACCGGCAGGACTAATCCGAAGAATTGGGTCGATTGGCAGAAACATCACATATGTATCACACGAACTGGATGGATAGTACTTTAGCCTAATGTTAATTCTAAGCAAATCTTGAAGTACACCAGAAAAAACCCCAGGAAAATTAGCGTATATGCAATGGATGCAAGCTCCGTTGCCTCTAATGCTGTGATGAATGGCTTTTTGATGTTTAAAACAACCTATGTTTCTTCTTTTTCCTCCACGACTTTTACCTTGGTGTCTGTAGTTCTTTCGAAAAGCTCCGAAGATTGACCATACTGACGGAGCGGTGACTTAAATTTTGAGCCGCTGTATTTTTGATAGAGTCCCTCAAAATCGGTTCCCCTTGTGCCTGCGTCTGTAGTCTTACACCCTAATCTGATAGTGCACATTCAATCGAGCAATTTCAATGAAATGCTCGTGCACTATAAACAGTTGCTTCAATGGCAGCCATTGGATATTTTTATTGAAAACACTAAAAACTTGGTCATCTTATCGCAACAGCCCATAAATTTCTTGAGATAGCATCTCAATCGGGAATCATTTTTCTTTCAGACACAAGAAGTGTTATCGAAATGAATCGATCACAGCATTTCAACATTCCCGAAAACGTGCTCATTAAGGCGCGTCGGAGCAAAACAGTTTTTTGCAAAAACGATTCTTGGTCAAATGGAAAGTGCAACCGCGTCTCTTCTAGAATTCCACGTTTCCACTGATTGAGTAATTTATTTAATTTTACACATTGATTCGTGGAGGTGTATGTTTTTGTGTGTTTGCACGAAGAGAAACTGGACGGTCGAAACCAAAGATTATTCTTCTCAACGGACTGCTTTGTTCTAACATCTTTCTCACTCTGAATTCATTGAGACTTCATTTAGAGGAGAAATAATTTATTCACATCTTTACATGATAAAGAGCGGTGCGGCCAATATAGCGACCAACATAGAGATTGTCATTGCTGCTAGACTGTTTCCTGAGCTCGATTCATAATCTGTGGAAGAAGAAGCCTCTTCCGAAGAGGAAGCGGAAGGTTTTTCTTTCTCCACTACGGGAATTGTGTTTCTGTGAGGTACAATTGCGGCGGAGGCTGGTTCGCTCTCCACCTTCAAATCCTGGTCAACTCTTAGTTTTGGTTCTGGTTCGGGTTCCGGCTCTGGCCGAGACTGTGGCCTTGGAGTTGGTTCTGGTTCGGACTCCGGTCGAGGTTCCGGAAGAGGCTGCGGTTGAGGCTCCGGCTCACTCTTTCTACTTGACTCCTGCTGAAACTCATCATTTTGTTTTGGTTCGGGTTCTGGTGTAGTATTTGGATGAGGTTGAGGTTGTGCGGATTGTGAATGCAAATGATGTGGTGCGGTGGTTTCTTGGATCTTTGCAACAGGCTTTGCCTCGTGCGTCGTCTCTGTTTTTGGTTCCACTTCATGGACTGAGACTGGGGCAGCGGTGGTGGTAGGTTTCGGTCGTCGGATCATAAATGGCCGTCCGCGTTGGGGCATTAACTCTTTGGGAACGAACTCCATCGGGTAAACTCCTCGGTTGATGCCTACAATCGGAATAGAACAGTTTTTCTGACGAATGACTCACTTCCATGGTACTTGAGCTGATCGACTCGATAGAAGTCTTTGTCCTTGATTTTTCCGGTTTCGATGGCGGACTTAACGGAGTGACGGTATTGGTTCGGCTCCTGACCTTTCGCCCAGATGACGAACATTTTATCTGGGCCAAGAGGGTGGTCTGAGGGCTCGATTTCTGGAACCGACAAGAATAATAGTTCTCTACAGGACAACTTAAACGTACCGGCGATCTTTCTTCGGAACACAACAACAGTTCGACCATCTTGTTCAATACCGTATGCGGCGCTGAGGGAATCCTCGCCGTCAAACCAGCTGTCGATTAGAGGAGTCGAACGGTCCCTGGTGTACATGTCATTGATGCGACTACGGCCGTCTCTCACAGATCCGACGATAATGTCGGTGCAGTCCATGGGATGGAGCGGAGCTTCAATGGCTGTTTTGACTGAAAACACATGAAGATTGAACAGTTGGTGAGAACTACGAAGATTTGATTCTCTTGTACATACACTAATTCCAAAGATTGCAAGCCTTCTGTTCTACGTATCGGCAACTTACCGAATCCATTACTTCTCGGCATGTCCGGTGGAGCCATAGCCGGAATTTTAGTGTCGATTTCTTCGAACAAAATTGCCTTGGGCAGTGAGTCATCGTCCGTTGAATTTGTGCTGACCATCGGAAACACCCGTTCGGTACCACGCTTTGCACGAGAGGAGCTTTCGAGGTCAGGAAAAAGACGGCAAGATGGGTCCAGGTGCAAAGGACGCCAGCCAATGGACACCCACGTGCTGGCTTGATAATCCATTATTATCTCAACTTCATCCTAAAGAACGGCTTCTGATCACATGTTAATTCAATGTGTGCCCTTTACGTCGATAACTCTGGAGTAGATAAAATCGTGCGGGTTTACTTGGGCCTTTTTGTAGCATTTCTTGCTGAACAGACCATACTCATCGAATTTGGCTTTGTTGTCTGCTTTGCCGTATTTGTAGTTGAAACAGACGTCATCTTCTGGTCCATCGAAGGCTAAACAGCAAGATTATAAGAGTAAGAACTTGGGGGAGACTGTTTTTAATTATTTTTCCAGTTGTTTTGCCCGGAACCAACTCTTTAAACAAAAGAAATCGCTCCTACATCTGGATTTTGGAGCCTTGGGGAAATTTTGAGAGCGTAAGTCTATTATATATCTACTCGAGTCCATATTCCCAAGGAATAAAGCATCCAAGTAATGGTAAACAGGTTTCTTCACTCACAGCGGTCGCAGTGAACTCCGAAAAATCCAAAAGCACAATAACAAGTCTTCTTGATGAGCGAACTGTACTCTTCCACGCACTTTCCTCCATTCAGGCAGTCGGCATCACTTGAGCAGTCATCTGAAACTTCCTCGTTTCGATGCAATTTGTTTTTTCTCTCACTTTTGTATTGGCAGCGGTCTCCCGAGAAATGGCCTTCGCAAACGCACTTTCCATCGACAAATTCGCCACGGTCAGTGCATCGATTGCGCTCATCCCGCGCATCGGGTTCCACAACTGCGACGTCGGCGCACGAATGGAAGCGATAGCTGGAGCCCCACTCAAGAGCTTGTCTTTCCAAGACAACAGTGCACTTGGAACAAGGCTTCGTGAACTGAATTGTGTGTGTTTGAGCGCTGTAATCAAAGACTCCATTATGATGGTCAGCTCAGCGAACTCACGTTTGGTCATCAAGGCCGGTGAAGTTGTCACCCTTCGCTGGGGCGAGTTGTTCCACCAGTTTGAAATTCTGGTCGATCAGTGTAATCCTATATCCTCCCTGAATATCATCGGAGTTTTTGTCAAATTCGGAAATAATGTGATGATGAATTACCTGGTGTGGATACTGCATTCTCCAAGTGAAGTTGTATTTCTCGCCAAGGAAGAACATCGGAATTTTTGCTAAAAAGTCATTTCATAAGTAGTAGGCACAAAAACCGCCTTTTAAATGTTTAAATGGTATTATTTAAGTGCCAGAAGTATTCTTTCTCCTTGCGCCATCCAGTCCACTCATATTTTTGAGAATGTGGATGCTTTGAAGACAGGACACTTGACACTTTGGATTCGAAAGTTGTTTTGATGCTATGGAAGATTCGAAGAAAACTCTCAAATTTCAAAATATCTTACTTCAGCAAATCGCCTTTTCCTAGGTTTTTATCTATCACCAACAGAAAGCAGCTTGTCAAAAGCGCACTTGCAATAATTAATTGCCTTAAAAGCGGCGACAAGTACTTGGTTCAAACGTTAAGTGTTTACGGCTGGATACACTCGAAAACTTGCTAAGCAAAACAGCTGATTTGGGATTGTGGTCCACTTACCATGAGGGGGCTTCGGCACTCCACATGGCAAAACTGTTCTCGCAGTGTCCAAGAAGTCGAGTGGAGGATATCTTGCTTCGGGGAACGTGAAAGCGACGTGTGCGAAAATTTGCTGAGGAAGAATGGTAATGAACAACAGCAAGAATAATGGAACCGTTTCCCTCATCTCTCTGAAATGGGCTACCAGTCGAACCGGTGACTCCGACGGAATGCGCAAAGAAAATGAGAAACGCGCGAGTGGAGGAAGTACAGTAGGCGCTGATGAGGAGGACCCGTTTGGCTCATCCAATAAAACAACTCGAGATATCCGGTAGGAATCGACGACGAGTGACGATTTCTCAGGCGAAATGCACAATCTTTCGTCAGACGAAACACTGTTTGTGCTGCTTTTGTGCAAATCTTGCGCATGCGAAAGCAGCATGACGGCCGTGAAGAAGACCTAGGCGAGAGACGGATGAACGACACGACAACGTCCATCGCTTTCGCTTTCGCCCAGTGAAAACAACATGAATCCGAACGCCCGCGGCGAAAGCCTGCGCAGAAGGTGGACGATAAGATCTGCTTCTCGAAGGAGAGGACACCCCTTAAAGTTGCTCTCGTCCACGCAGCTGATCTCATTAGTAGCCACCACTGACGGCACTCCTCTCCTCGCTACTTCCCATTATGAACAACGGTTTCGCGCAACAGGTTCCTTCGACGAGTTCCAGGAAAAAAGATGCCTGAAGCCGCCGCGTACATTACAACCTCCCACCGATCGCCGCTTGTAAATGAAGAACACGAGCCGTTCCACCGGATTTGGCCGCCGGTACGAGTCACAAAAAGGCGACCTGTTATGGCGAGCGCAAAGCCGCCGCGATCGGAAACTGTTTCAAAAGTCCCGAAGGCAAGATATAGACGTAGTGGTTTTCTTAAGGGGACGTTTCAAAAGAGCGCTCTCGATTAGGGGGAAGAACGGTCGAAAGAAGAGAAACGGTGACGAGCGATTAGTGGCGCAAATGGGGTTCCGGATGAGGAGCGCGCGAACGCTGAAATTAAAGCGTCTTTTCAGTGGCAAAAATACAGATGAGCGTGGCGACAATCGTTGACGGCGGCAGGGACGGCGACAGCGAAGACGAGCCGCTGGGAGCAAAATTGTTCCGGCGATCTAGGCAGTTTTTTCAAGAAAATCCGCAGAAGGGAAATCGGGTCACCACGGCCAAAAGCGTCTCCACCACCACACATCGTCGTCGCCTACTCAGTTGAGGAGATGCGCTTTTAGGGACTGTGGCTGCAAGAGGTGCAGGAGGAGGAGACGAAACGGTTCGCGGAGAACCAATTGAATTGCAGCGAGGATCGGGACGCACACAACAAGACGCGATTGGACGTGACTGAGGAGAGCATGATTAAGTGAACGGTTTGATTGACACATCTCCGAAGAGGGGATTCCAGTTCTGGATACGGTTTTCGGTTCAGCTGTAGTGTACACACAGGTTCCACAATTTATGTGCTCCTTGGATGCAGATGTGGTGAGCACTTTGTTTTCAGAAAGCGGTCTGCAGGTAGTCGCAGAGTGAAAATAGCGGGAAATTAATGGTTCCAACGGTTTAAGTTTTAACAGAGCAGCAGTTTAACGTGCTCGGGAAACACTTCGATAATGGCAGAGCTTGCGCATTCAGTACCTACGCGCAGTTACCACGTCAAAAGGTACAAACATTTTATTTTACGACCATTTTGTTGCGAAACCTGAAGCTGTCGTTAACAAACAATGTGAACAGAATTCCGCTCTTAATAAATCTTAAGTCGGAAACTGAGCGAAACGCGTTTGTCGTGAGATCCCGGGCCAACAACAACGCCTATATTTGGACGCCGGAAAAACTTCTGAATTTTCGGTGTGTTGTTGTCATTTCGCAAGCGCTTGGTTCCAAACTATTCAACAGATCGTTCCGCATCAAGATTGCTAACAATGATGTAAAATGAGAGGAGTGACGACCTAACAAATCACCAACACCGTAAAATTACAAAGTCGGTTCTGCTGTATTTTTGGGTTAAATGTCCCCTAAATGCAAGTCAACCGTTCTTGTTCCAAATTGATTGCTGCGTTGAATAAGGCAGAAATACCGAAAATTAAAGCGAAAACCGAAAAATTAAAGCTATGTTAAACAATTCAATAGAAGTGTTCCGAAAAAGTAATACACTTTAAAAGTAATTCTATTTATTATCATCAAATATTGCACTCAAATCATCAGATATACTTAAGAAACTATGTACAATCCAGAAAAGTATCTGGCTTGGCAGACTTCTATTGAATTGGTTATCATAGCTTCAGTGCTCCGATTTTTTTGGTTTTCGGCTTATTCGATACAAAATTAAATTTGAACATTTAACCGAAAAATATCGAAGAACAAATTTTGCAATTTTGCGGTGTCGGAATTTGTTAGCTTCTCACTGTGCTTAGTTTACATGAATGTTAGCAATCTTGGATGCAAACGATGCATCTGTTGAACAGTTTGGAACCAAAAGCTGTCCGAAGCGACAAAAACACGCCGAGCATTCAGCAGTTTTTCTGGTGTCCGAAGACCCGACGTTGGCCCGGGATCTCACGACGAACGCATTTAGGTCGAAGTCACGAAGATCGGGCTGGGAACAGGCACCGTCTCTCGCGTCTTCCTCTGCAAATCATCCTTATCCGTGTCCTTAAAGGGTTTCCACAAGCACATCTATGGAACGGTCTTTACGGGATCCTTCTGATTGCAGCTCTACGAGTTGGCGAATTTGCTTGGTCGCCGGTTTTGCCTTCGTGTTCTTGGACGTTTTCCAACTGGATCGGTCGGTACTCCTTCAGTCTTCGGCTTCAGACCCAGCTAAACGCCGAGCGATATATTGCATCAGTGAAGCTGTAGCAGCCGCTCCGAAGCGCTGCTCTCGCTTTGATAGATGGCTGGACGACACTTCGGAAGGCGTCGCCATAAACTGACTTTTCTGTCGCCCTTGGATGGAACGTTCAATCTACTGTACTTCCTCATAGATTTCACGCTTATTCAAGTTAAACAATGCACAACAACGTCCAAACACTGCGTCCAAACCAGATGACCATTTTCCACGATTATGCGTTTAATTCTCCCCTGGATCTCGGATAACTGTTAACAACCGCAACGCGGTTCACACAGTGGGTGTCCTGACATTCGAACATGCATAGACGCTTTTTCTCTCGTGCAATTTCTAATAAAATATAACTTCGCCATGAAGCGTGAAGAGCGTCGTTTTCATAAGAACCCGAACAGGACGAAATATGGGACTCAGAAGAATTCAATGTTTGTGGAACCGGCCCCGTATGTCGCTACTCCCCTGTTTTAACTTGAATATTTTGTTTTTACTGACTCATTTTCCCTTTGCAGTCTTGCGAGCGAACGCTCCATGTCCTCGATCTTTTTACCATGACACCGTAACTTTTCAGCGAGGCAACGAATTTGCCCTGGCAGATCATCTTCTGTTTGCACTGCTACTGACTGAGGCGTGGGGATATCAGTTCGCTCCGCAACGAGCAAAGCGTCGTTTCGCCGTTGTTGGACAACATTATGCATGTTCTGTGCCTTCGTCTGGTGATAGCGCTTCTTCTTCACCATGGGCATAATTTCTAAATACAGGCGGAAGAATGGAGAAGAACACGACAATAATGGGAAACAGGGCTGTGCGGATTATGCGGTATCCTCTCGAAAACGGCTCTCAAGAATAAATGGGGCAATATCCGGTGACAGAAGACATGGAAAACATTTGGCCCATTTAAGCCTAGTTAGCCGCCTATCTATACAATATAAAGTTATTCGAATGCGCTTGGCTGCACCTTGTGCAAGTGCCCGCTCTACTGAATGATATGTAGGAATGATATGTTGGTTTTGTTTCTTGAAAAGGTGTGGTTGCGTCTGCGTCTTACAGAACTTTCTGCACACTTTAACACGTAACGTTTTTATTCGAAACGATTCGAGGTTTGCTATTCTATTTAACTTCCAATCTACAGCCTATATGTATATCAGCCAAGGTGTCGCCTTGTTTGTTGCACCGCTCAGGAAATTCCACTCGTGACGGTTTTTCTGCCTCCCCCTTATTTTCCAACACGTATCATCCGCTATTAACCACAAACCTGGCCATGCTTTGCCCTACATTAAGTGATCATGTTCTATAGTCGTCGTAAAAAGCATCAAACTGCATACCGCATTCGATCATAACGACTTTTTGCATTATAACTTTTCAAAGACGTGATCAGCGTCTGCAAACTTGTAACCATTCAATGTGGCTGAACGGTATCTACATTTCGACAAGGATAGTTTTTCAACATACTCCTCAAAGCGCCTAAAAATTGTGAATCTGTACCAGAAAACGAACATATTCCTAGGGGGATGAACTTTATTGTGGTCCCGCCGCGAAAACTGCCGAATGACAATGTTTCTGCGAGGACTGTATATCGCATCATTGTATACTCGTCGCAGAAATGATCTTCCCTCATGCCCTTCGCCATGGGATTCACTGACTAATATACCCCGTCCTCTTTTTGTTCAGATTTCATGTTTTTCGTCGATTTTGCCAATGTGCGGAATCAGT
>JADLIF010003315.1:0-21052 GCA_016648015.1 Steinernema khuongi
TCAAGTTGACTGGGTTGCAAATTCAGTCTTACCAAGAACGTGGACTCCTGGAATCACAAAGCTAACGGGAAAACGTGTGTATGCCTCACCTGATATCCACGTGGGACTTCGTAAGAAAATTGTGCGTCCGGGTAAGAGTGTATCAATGATACGTTAACAGCAAACGCAGCCATATCGATAGGAAATGGACGGTTGGGCTTCCATCTGGCATTAAACCCAACCACAGATCCTGAAATCACGATAACAGAGAATGTGTTAAAATAACTAACCATTTGTTGTACTGACAATTGGAGTCTCCACAAGTTGCCCGCCAACTATTCCAACGGGCCATACACCAGCCTTTTCAATTGAACGCATTTCATCAAACAAACGCCAATCATACGTGTTGTCATCGTCACCGAAATAAACAACTCCTTTAACTGTGCCGGCAAAATTGGTTCGGACCCATGACAACGCTTGATTCCTTTGCGCGACACCGCGTGGAACCTTCCAGTTCGGATCGCTTTCATTAAGTTTCATGTTCGTAGGGGTCAGCGCATGGAGGTGACCATACTGGAGTCCGGAAGATTTGACAATAGAAGCGATCCCTTCCGAAGGTTTCTGTGCATCCTCAACTACTATCCATACAAGGTTCGGTACAGCTTTCAACGTTTGAGCGAGACGAGTTAAGTCAGCTTTCTGTGCCGGACGGTAGTGTGTTGGTGTAATGAAGAAGATCGGAGATAGGCTACGGGGGTTCTTCAGCAATGGCAGTCTATCCTTCAACCTGCAAATGTAAAAAGTTAACAATGCGGGGTATACGCGAATGCAGTGTATAATACCGAAATGCATTGGAAGTTACCAATATTTTTTACAAATTAAAAGTTGTAACAAATCAAGCAAATGAGCAACGCGCAGAACAGCCGGGTGCAATTCCCTTCTTAACATGAAAAGTTGATGCATAGAATTCCCGCAGTAAAGAAAGCAGAACTTGTTGCGCGCATTTTCAAGCTTGACTAAATATAAGTCAGCTGCCAATACATAGAATCGATCCGCAACAGAACGCACATCATCATAACTAACAACTTCATATCTTTTTTTCGTCACTCCGGTGTTTATCGAGCAAAATATGTTCCGGATCTGCTATTATAGAATTTTCGAAAATGTCAGACATGTTTATGGCCAATTTCGAATAGTTGCTCTCACGCACTCCTTCATTTACTACCCGATACAGCTGCAAATGCACTTACAGAATCTCGGACCTCAACAGCGTTTTATTGATGCGAAAAGATTCTCGTTCAAGATCCATGATCTGCTTACGCAGCACATCTTTCCGACGTTCGAGTCTGGCTACAGCTGCTTCGAGAGACGCTTTCTTCTCGTCCAGATCTTCAAAATTCGACCAGAAAAGAAGAAGCTGACAGGAAAAGAATAGCACGACGGCGATGACTATCTTCGTCGGCATTTTCGCCGACTGACCGGACCCGAGCATTTCCACAATGCGTGCGCTTTTTTTGTTGTCGCCAGTTCTGACCTATCTTCCAGATCGCACTTCTCCACAGTTCACTCACTCACTTATGTTACCATCATGATCTCTGGCGAAGTAAGTGTGAGGAAACGGCCAGTGTGCGACAACGTGGACGGAGCGCTGCGATGCGGACACGGAGAAGACGGTGACGGAGAAGCGACGCGGTTTGGCGGAGTCCTCGTCAGTTCGTCGGTTTGCTCGTTTTTTTTGTTTTTTTCTGCTGCTTGTCAGAGGGCAGAGTGAGTGAGTGGTAGGGCAACAACATCGCGACGCGGCATTTGGCGGTGCGCCAAAGCGGCGGTCGGCGTAACGCTCGCTCACTACCGTACTGGATTTATTTAAATTCTTCGTCGAAGAAGATGGTCGTGTGTTCAAACAACTCACTGCTGACCCCGACCACGACGACGCATTTCGATCCGATCGATACGTTCTCCTGCAATGAGTGCGGGGAGACCGTTTCGTTTCGTTTCGTTTTATCTTCATGTGAAGAAGAACACACGTCACAATTTTAAATTTCGTGAACCGTTTTCCATCGTTGTTGGTCTCGTCTGGCCTGGCGCCTCCATCGCAAGGCCTGACTAGCGATGGGTCCAGCGTGGGTCTCTCGAGGTCGACGAGGATAGTGAGCGTTGTTGCCGCGCAGGGGGAGATGATGGCTCGGCGGTGTGAAATGGCGGGCCACTAACTAGGGTGCGGCCGGGTTGTTCGCATCACGGCAGGCATGCAGACGACGTCAGACGACAATCATAGATTGTGTGTGGCGACTAGCGCTCTGCGTTGTTGTGCGCGCGAGGAGGAAAGCGACTAGTGAGGAGCGAGAGAACGAGTGAGCTGCGAGGGTTTTTCGGTAACATTCGTATGTCGTCGCCAACAATTGCGGCACATTTGTTCCGTTTCGGTACACGCTGTCCAGCACAATTTTGAAATTTATCGCGACCGTTCCCACGCCTGCCCACTCTGACGCGATTCGCCGCCACTGCGTACTATTCTCATTCATGTTCTCGCTTCTTCTTCTTTTCCTCTTGTGGCCATGTGTGAACAGTGTGTTCGTCGTTGTTGCCGACCGCCGAACTCCGATTAAGGCCGCCCTAGTGTTGTTAATCGATTCTTCTTCGTTCGTTCGTCTCGGAGACACCCTCTTATCTGCAAGTAGGGAGACGGATACTATTTGCAGAAACGTTACCACTGTTATCCCGTCTGCTGCTCGTATTGCCCGTGGAGGACAATAAGCATCACCGGAAGCGCTGGTTCATGGCAAGAAGACAGAAAACCGCGTCCTCCTCTCTCCTTTTGTAAACTGCAGCCACTGTGGCCATAACACGTGGGCTTCATTCTACAGATGTACGCCCATCAACAACAGCCTCGGAAAGGTCCCGGAGCTGCTCAGACGGGGTCGACCTTTCAGACGCAGAACGAGGCAGCCGCTCGAGAAAAGTGAGTATTGAATATTGAGTGTACTAAATCATCACTTATTCGTCAAGAGACTACGATGATAAAAAGATTACGAGTCAGTGCTACAAAAGAATCACTTTTTCACTTTACCCTTTTCTGGTCCGATTACCACCCACGATATAATCACTACACTAGTTATCAGTGTTCTCGGTGTGTCTTAATGTCAATTTTAGCCAGGTTGCCTAGTCGTTAAAAGAGTTGCAGAAGAATTGCTCTGGGCAAGAAGCGCAGAATACAGCATAAACATTTTATCAGAATATATTGTTGCTTTAAATCGTCAGCGTTGACGCTTAAGGAAAAGAAAATGCTTTGAGAATATTGCGGAAAGCTTCTCTATAAAGTACCATATCACAATTTGAAGTTTTCAAAAGCCAGTCTTGCATTTCTTGCATCTTAATATAGAAAATTAAGCGCATTAATCCGTGCTAAGACTTAATTTCGGCAAAGCGGAAATCCATCTCCCCTCACCCGTAATTATTTTCTTTAGATTAGCCGCTTACATCTATGAATACCTCGTGCACAGTGGAGCGAAACAAAGCGCCGAAGCGTTCAAAACGGAAATGTTGCAAAACCAGAACAACTTAAAAGTGAATAACAACGAAAACCCGGGATTTCTGCTAAATTGGTGGTTGTAAGTTCCATACCGTATTATGCAGGAATAAATGTCCGATATTTCTAGCGTATTTTGGGATTTGTACTGTGCCGCTCCAGAAAGAAGAGAAGCATGCGATTCGTCACAAGAAGCGAAGGCCTTCCATGAATTTGTAAGAGAGTCAATTTGTACAACGAAAGACCTGAAAATCATTTAAGGGCTTTATTCCATCGAATTTTACGCCGCATCCAGGCCAGATGATGAACGGAATGCATGGCGGCCCACCACAGGTACAAGGATGACTTGTCTTCACTTCTGAGGATCCTCTCATTTAGTTCCCTCCTAACGCAGCTCCAAGTCCTCTGGGAATTCCGGCATCCCACGAAGGAATGATGTCCGGCCATCCCGGTGGAAACTTCGCGGGAGGACCACCACGATACGCGCACCCCGGAGGTCCTGGAGGTCCGAGAAATCCGAATCCTGGACAGATGGCTCCTGGATATGGAGGTCCAGGTGGACCACCCCATATGTTTCCTGGTGGCGATCAAATGCGCGGAATTCCTCCACAACGAATGCCTAATGCTCAAGCTCCCCCCGGTACAAACCCGGCCATGAGAATTCCACCGGTAACGATGACATGTAGAAAACCACGACTGAACGGTGTTGTTTAGAATTTTATGAGACCTAATGCCCCTCCGATGAGGTACGCTGGTCCTGGAGGCCAAATGTATATGGATTCCCCTAATTCCGCTGGCTTTCCTCCCGTATGAGCCTAAAACTACTCTAAGTCTTCATGCCAATATTTTCTTCAGGGACAAATGATGTCAAATGGTGCGATGATGTCTAGTCCCGGTCCCAGCGGTCCTATGCAAGGGCCTCCAGACGGTTCAGATCCCAGAAATTATATGATGATGTCAGCACCTTCCAGTTTACCAGTAAGTAATACTTCGAAAGCGAAATGAACCCCATAAATTCATTGTTTAGTACGGGATGGGCTCAGAGGGATCGTCAGTAGTGAGCCAGGCAGGTTCGATGAATGTCCCCGGAGTGTCGTCAGCGGGTGGTCCTCAGCACGACGGTCCTAGTGGGAAGATAAGTGGGCTCATAAACGGAGAAGCAGAAATGAAACAATCTCCGGCGTCCAATTTGAATGGAGGCACGCCAGCTCCAGGCGGTCCTGGTAGCCAGTGCGGTCCGGCCAGCGTACATGGCAACCATGGTCCTGGCTCTGTTCACTCACAAGGTGGTGGACCGGTCAGCGTAGCAGTTGGCCAAGCGCAACAGCAACAACCACAGGTTCATCAAATGTCGCACCGCTGAAACTGCTTACTTTTCAGGAAGAACAGAGCGAGATATCCAAAATAAAGGCTAGCATCATGGAGGACGTAATGCATTTTGGCGGTAAAGAAGAGAATGATGCTTATGGCGCTTATGGTGGAATGAGTTAAGGTCCACACGTTCTCACTTAACTTCGGCAGCGACAATTTGTCTGTATCTTCACTGGTTCACTCACAGCAACTACAACTCCCTCTACTCATCATCGTTTGGCAGTTCCGTCCCTGTATCCCTAATTCCGTTTGTTTCTGTTTTCTTCTGATGTCAATCCTCTCAAAGCACTTGATTCGTTTATCTATGAACTGTTCTTACCTGTCCAAATGCGACTTATCTCAAAGGTACTATTATTATTGGCATTCATATTATTACAATTTTAATTCACTGTATCACTCTCCTAACAAAGGCGGTTATTTTCAATCTACTTCTGGATCGATTGTTGTTTGTATACTAACTAATGTGCAAAACTGGTTACGTTTTACAAGGTGTTGAGTGCTTTTGGCCTTCAGTGATAGGATTTTGCCATGCTAATCGTAATCTATATACAAAATGCAAGGAACCAATTATTTGATCAGGAGTTATTTATTTATTGTTTATACATTTTGCACGCTTTCCTTCTCTTTCCAGTTTCCTTTCTACTTATTCTTTTCCCTTTGGCAAGACCGACTCACCAATTTTGTTTACTTTCTTTACATTTTTATTGTTACGACTCGAGTTCTGAAATCGACGTTGTGAAGAGAAGATCGCGTTGTTTGTTGTCGATCCTCTGAGCATTTGTATCTAAAACGTACAGTTACACACATTTTCCGTTTTCGGTCAGAGTCGGCACCGCGCAGCCTGTCTTCTCAGTTCTTCTCTTGGCACCTACTGCACACTTGCACATATTGTCAATGGCGTACTATAACCTCCGTGTATCTCTTGCAAACGAATGTCGTACAATCTTTATGTGTTGTTACTAGATGAAGTCAAACATTACTTTCTTCGCCTCTTATTTCACCCTCCATGTGCCGCTTGATAAGAAAGGTGCTACAGGTAATTTGAACCTCTATTTTGTTGTCGATGTCTTCTCATCTGTTTGCACACGTTCTATTTTCTGTTTAATGGACGTCAATTCAGTTCAGGGACGTTCCGCGTATTTCTCAGGCAAATACTATAAATAGCGATTGAACAAAATCAGTGACATGACATAACGAATTGCACAAATCTGTCCAAACTGACTGTCCCATCCCCAGACTTTGTGTGTGGAAAACAGCAGTTTCGTGAAGGGAAGGCGCGAAAGGGAATGGAGTGTCACTTAAGAGGAGGTTTAGAACACTTGAGGGGATGTGCTCGGACAATAATGACACGAATTTGCATTATCTCTAACGATTGTCTGTGTACTCTGGATCTTCAAGCCACAGTGAAAAATCTAATTGCATTTAAGCGCATTGGCGTAATGGTGGAAAGCTGTGTTCCAGGCACGCGTAGAGCTTAATGAGTTCTAATTACTGGCTTCAAGGCGAGAAGGATCAGGAATGAGCAATATGTGCATGTTTCGTTTTCCACTCACATTAATTCATAGCGATGAACCAACCAAGGAAGACGGTAGTACACATCAATTGTGAACGTTTTGACGATAATGGGAAGCACAAGTAAAGGGATGAGTCTAATTGCGTATAAAGTGGCTCTCTTTTGGCTGGCTAGGTTAGCCAAGTTTAATTAAGTCAATCGACAGAAGAGTTCGACGAATGAACTTTGAATCGACCGTATTAGAAAATATATATGAGTGTTTTAATTCTATTCAGCTGAGGAGCAAATTTGAACTCTACAAGCATCTTTAGCCCAAGCTGGAAGAGCATTTGCCGTCTCATTTCTTGCTTTCCATACTAAAGTCAGAGCACTATCCGAAAAGCCGTTCCATCGTTATTTCCTTTCGCTCCCAGCATCTTGTTCCTCGGTTCTTCCCCTTTTGGAGGTATCTGATGATAATGACTCTAGGCAAATGCATGAGTAGGGAGATCGACTAACACCCGCTACCCGTAGCGTGTTCTCTGACGTGTGCCCTCCGTTTTGACGCGGAAATTTCCCTTGGGAACAAGAATGGAGAAGGCAATGGGGGAATATTGAATATTGTCTATGCACCAGGTAAATTATGACACACACTAAACCTCCAAGTGTCATAGAAATTCACAACGACTGCCATTCATTGTTGTTCATGATTCCGATTTCAAGTCAGTATGACGATGAGCAAATATTTTTTAAACTCATTCTGTAAGCACAAATGATGCGTTCTCTCAATGAATCAACAGAGCTGTACATGTGATTCTGACCCCTCATTAGAAACAGAACGACAAGACACGGGTCTCAACCTCAACCCTTACGACGTATTGTTTTTCTCACAAATGACATTAAAAATTCATTCATGGAAAACAACGGTTTGAAGTATTTAATTCCCTGCCTCACAGGACTCTGGCGATACCCCACATGCGGTCGATAAGACGGCTGCTTCTGTCGGCAAACATGGTTTCACTAATGAGACATGATGAAGTTTGTTAGCCGAATGTGCCTGCAGCTGTTTGCCTCTTGATTGCCGTCCACCTCTCCGGCTGCGGCATATGCCCAGGAATGACTAATCGGACGGTTTTTGAAGCGCTTTTCCAAAATTGTGTCATCGCGAATGCAACGAAGACGTATGAAAGGTCCACAGAACATGGGAGCACGGAAATGGTGACTCAATTCTGCGCAGCACTCGTGGGATGGATGAGATGGGACGATGAATTGTAAAGGTGTTACCTCCAGTCGATTAGTCAACTTTCAATGCTGCGTACTGTAATGCCCATCGGAACACTCGGTCTCACGGTGAATCATCTTTACACACATTTTGCGACAATCAGAAATCGTACAGGATTATGAAATTGCACAGATATCATGCGATGTAGAGAAGAGGGCGAACAATATCGTTTGATTTCGGACGGATATTCTTTCAAGTGGAGAAAGGCATCAATAGGCAAATTCTACCAAGATCGGAGCAGCTGTTGCGATGTTTATCGTTTGGACGATAATGAACTGTTTATTGTTGTCTCGCTAGTAGGAAAGAGATCGTATATAAATTAATTAAAATGTAAACGAGAAAGAGAACATCACTGATAATCTAAAGCAACGAGCACTTCTTCTTATTGCGCTTCTTCTGCTGGAGGGCAGCTTGAGTCGCCTTTTCGAAGACCTCGCGAATACCATCCTTAGTCTTAGCCGAGCACTCGATGTAGTCGAAGGCACCAATCTGCTCAGCGATAGCACGTCCCTGGTCGGACTTAACCGGCTCCTGCTTCATCTTGGCCAATTCGCGCAAGGTCTGCGGGTCGTTACGCAGATCCTTCTTGTTGCCAACGAGGATGATCGGTACGTTAGGACAAAAGTGGCGAACTTCAGGCGTCCATTTCTCCGGAATGTTCTCAAGTGAGTCAGGAGAATCAATGCTGAAGCACATGAGAATGACGTCCGTATCGGGGTAGCTGAGAGGACGGAGACGGTCGTAGTCCTCCTGTCCGGCAGTGTCCCAAAGAGCCAGCTCGACCTGCTTTCCGTCGACTTCGATGTCAGCCACGTAGTTTTCGAAGACGGTCGGCACATAGAGGTCCGGGAATTGGTCCTTGCTAAAGACAATGAGCAGGCAAGTCTTGCCGCAAGCTCCGTCGCCAACAATAACCAACTTCTTGCGGATCGCGGCCATTGCTAGCTACACCTGCAATGGACGGCTGGATTTAGGAAGGCCGCAATGCCAGCGAAGCGGGGCACCGCATGTTGTATAGTAGGCGATGAGGAATGACAATGCTCTGGGAAATTTAAAAGGGTTACGAGGTAAACACAGGAGTAAATAAATTAATTTCGGAAATTGCAGTGTCCAGAATATGATACAGGGAGGATGGGAGAAGAGCTGATGTCTCGCGCCTTTGCCATTTCGCTAACAACAACGCGTCACGAGCAGATAAAGGCATATGTGAAGAGGAGCGGAGAGCACATAAGAAGGCCGCTCGTGAGCAATGGACGTATTTTGGCGACGGCGACAACGAACTGTGCCCTATCATGAAATCGCCCTCTCGGCTAATGCAATCAATAAGTTTCTCGCGACTCATCCCATCGTCCTTCTCTCCTCTCTTACACCCGTCTCCGCACCATCGCTCGTCGCGAACGGGAAAAAATAAGGCACCACACAAGACAAAACGAAAATGATGCGAGAGGGACCGCCCGCACAGAGCCGAGCCACGCCATTTCACCGCTGCCGTCGCCTCCGCAAGCGAGAGACGACCGGGGCGGCGCGGCAAATTTGAAATTAGCGCACATCCATTCCGAAGATCAGCATGTGACGGTCTCGCGACGAACGCAGTTGAACAGCTCGAAAGTACGTTTAGGCGGGTTACTGTAAACAGCGACGTCGCAGCGTACCAGCACATTCATGGGGAGTTCAATCTTCGCAGTTCGGTGGCTGTGGTCTGCACTGTCTGTCTTTTTGTGCAAAGCAGAGCGGTAGACGACAATACTGCCCGTTACAGCACACAATGTTCCCGCGTTGTGGTGAAAAGTTTTTCATAATCACGTGGATAATCTTGATCCGCGCGAGATCCGCTTTTACTTAAGCCAGCCAACAAATCTTTGTAAAGTTTAGGTACCGAAACAATGAGCGATAACGAGCATGATCACGATTTCTCCGCCGGAGACTCCGGAGCTGCTGCCACTTACCCTAAGCAGTGCTCAGCCCTCCGCAAGAACGAGCATGTCATGATCAAGGGACGCCCCTGCAAGGTAACGCTTTCTGATAGGACATACACCTTTCCCTCAATCCAGGAACTGAACATACTATTTTTAATATTCACTTTTAATCCTCTGCTAATCCTCTTATCCCCCGGAAAACTACCCCTGATGAAGTTATGCGATGGATGTCTTAATGGCTCATCGTTGTAGGTCGTTGAAATGAGCACCTCCAAGACCGGAAAGCACGGTCACGCTAAAGTGCACTTGGTTGCTCTTGACATCTTCACCGGCAAGAAGCTCGAAGATATCTGCCCCTCCACCCACAACATGGACGTCCCCGTCGTCAAGCGCAAGGAGTACCAGCTCCTTTCTATCAACGAGGACGGCTACGTTTCGCTCATGGACTTGGAAACCTGTGACACCAAGGACGATTTGCGCCTTCCTGAAGGCGAACTTGGAGCTCAAATCAAGGACGCTTTCGAGAAGGACGAAACTGGCATTTTGGTAAGGCTACGGTTCTCTATCAGTGAATCCTAACTCACTCTCGTTTCAGTGCTCTGTTGTTGCTGCCTGTAGCGAAGAGATGATCCTTGGCTGGAAGAACATGCCCAACAAGGACTAAACCGTCGCATTCACAAAACGCTCGTTATGGTTGATTGTTACGTCAATAAAATATATTTATGTGTTGCCGCTGCCTTTGCTAGGCTGGTTGTCTTTCTTCGTTAAAGTTTACAATAAACGCTTTGCGGGAAAAACTGTGCTCCCTCAAATGGTCGGGTGTGGGGTCGTTGCTATGGATACGCGCGTGAGAGGTTCAGTGGTTGTCCGTGCTCACCACTGCAGCGTGGCATTAGGCGCTAGCGGCTTGTGGTGCAATGGTAGGCTCACGTTTTGAGGTTCTCACTTCGCGTAACGCCTTCCTCCCCTTCAGCTCCTGGGTCGTATTCGACAAGTCCGCCGAAAAAATGATCAACCAGTCGAGGTTAAGAGGGAGGCAATTCCCGAGCTCGACGAGTACCTCATTCGCCGCGACTACACGGGCGCCATGGCTATGCTTGAAGTAGGCGAGACAGAGGAACTCTCCACTGAATGAGCTATATTTAGTTCAAGCGGAAGGATGAACCACAAAATATAACGAATAACTTATGGCTAGGGCACTGTGCATTCCATGCAGGCGAGTACACCAAGGCATTGGAGGTAACTGACCACGCTGTTCTATAGTATGTTAACCGAGCTACAGGTATACGAATGGATGCT
The DNA here is from genome assembly GCA_016648015.1 of Steinernema khuongi. Classification (NCBI taxonomy): domain Eukaryota; kingdom Metazoa; phylum Nematoda; class Chromadorea; order Rhabditida; family Steinernematidae; genus Steinernema; species Steinernema khuongi. The sequence continues at coordinate 10,869 of JADLIF010003315.1, forward strand.
GAGCTTGAAGGACTGCCCTACCGAAGTGCATGTGTATGTTGGGTGCTGCTTATTCTTCATGGGACGACACAGAGAGGCCCAGGAAGCTGCCGAAAAAGGTATTAGATCAAAGTGTTTCTGTCCAAAGAAATTTTTTACCCGAATTTTAAGAATTTGATTTACTGGAACTGCTGTCATTATCGTTACAGGTCCGAAATCAGCCCTTCAAAACCGACTGCTTCTTCTCATCAGCCACAGGACAGGAAACGACCAGAAGGTTCTAGCCCACCATGCACAGCTTCGGGACAGCATTGAGGATCAGTGCTGTCTGGCAACAATCAACTACATGCGTTCGCACTTTCACGACGCTCAAGAGATTTATAAGCGATTAGCGGAAAGCAACGAGTTCGCGGAGCCTCTTAGACGTTCCGCAACACTAACATCATTTTAGAAGCTTCCATGCGATCGCAATTTACTTGGGCATGTGTATGTATCGCCAGGACTATTTCGAACCAGCTCTGGTTAGTGTCCCATCCGAAAGGCCCGCGAGCACAAGGGGAGATTTAGAGGTTGACGAACGACTATTTGAGCACTCACAACGACAGCGTCACCGTAATCAATCTGAAGGCGGCATGTCTTTTTCGGCTCTACGATGGCGAGCGCGCCGTGGCCGAGTTGAAACGAATCCCGGAACAAGCATTTGCATCGCACTATGCCAAACACATTTTGAAACACAATCTGGTTAGTCTCGAGGGGTTCTCGCCTTTCTGCAGTTCTGTCTAGCAAAGAAATATTCAGAAGTGAGCAAGTCAGATTGCGGCTATACGTGGTGTGTAAGTAGTTAAATTCGAGTGAATGCGGGCGCGGCAAGAAATGCCGGTTGATGCTCGGTAGAAGTAGAGAAACAAGCAAAGCAAAATGCCAAAAACTTAAGAAAAAAGGTGGAAAAAGTAGCGCTCCCGGAGAGATGACTGTTGAGAATGACCGCTAAGCGACAAAAACGGCGAAAAGGAACCATCGTTGTGGTGTCACTAATATTTATACCACTTTTTCGCCCTCGATCAACCAAAATTTCCTCGCATTTCGACATTTCGAACTGTTGTTTCTCTACTTCTACCGAGCATTAACTGGTATTTTTTGCCACACCCGCATACACTCGGGTCTACCTACCGACACACCACGTATTACTGCAATCCGAGTTGCTCACTGCTGAAGTTTTCCTTGTAGGTTGTGTTTCAAAACGGCGAAGCGGCCCTCCAAGTGCTGCCGGCACTTGTTGACATAGTGCCGGAGGCTCGCGCTAATCTTATCATTTTCCATTTGCGGCGAAGTGAGTGAAGACGGAGCGCAGACGTAAACAACATACCTGAATAACGCTGTTTAGATGAGCTGAGTGAGGCGCACGCCTTGATACAGTACGAACCGAAGCAGCCCACCGACTACCTCCTCAAGGCGGTTGTGCTTTGTACCATTGGTTACCACACGGGCAAAGTGAGTGAACTGCTGCATGCTGAGGAAACTAATGTCATAATTTAATTAGAAAAATGACGGGTCGAGCAGTAGTGACATGGGAAAAAATTAAGGTAGCCTTACGAGGCCTTGTTTGACCAAATTTCTGAATTATGATGGTGATGACTCGCGCTTTTGCCACTGTTAAATGCTGAGATCATTGGGTGACAAAAATGACAAAGGCAAACGAGATAGCGAGGAATTCCAATGGAATCTTTAGGGAATTACAAGAATGTGGATCCACTCATACCAACTATGAGATGCTACGCCATACTTATTTGTTGAACATCTATAAATAGAATCAGGGAAAAGCTAATTTACCCCCCGTCGAAATGAACCTACATTCGGGATCTTCTGCTATATAGAATAAGTGCCCTTCAAGGAAAATTAAATCGCAGAAAAATCACAAATTTCCTGTTTCAAATATTGAGTGCTACAAGAAAATGGTAAACATCTCACTTGAGGAACTAATGGGCGTGCGAAATTGCGTCCTTTCCAAAACATTGCGTTCGATTGCACTTTTTTCAAATGCTTTGTTCGAAAGAGGATCAACAAGCAGGAGGTTTGAGAAGCGCACACTGAATTGCAGCTTCCCAAGCCTAGCCAGCTGACAAGTGAGCTGACATTGAGCTGGGTCCATAGGGTGCAATTAGGATAAACAACAACTAATTCGTGCTTTGCAATTTTCTCTTCAAAGTGACAGTCGGCAAACAGCTGCAAAGATGACAAGTTTTTAAGAAGTTGCGTACTTACAGGCAGAGGCTCTGGAACAGGCTGCAGACTACTTCCAAACCGTCGGACAGTCGGTTGCAGAATGCGGTACCTATATTAATTAAGGGTTGTGACAGAAACCAGCTTTAGACACGATTACCGGTCGGCAATGCATGGCTTCGCACTACTTCATCAAGAAGATGTTTGAAGAAGTGGTTGTCTATCTTGATTCGATCAAAGATTACTTCAAAGACGACAGTTTGTTCAACTTCAATTACGGTCAGGCGCAACTTTGCTGCTCGAACTACGAAGAAGCGGAACTTCGGCTCGCTGCCGTGACCGACGACGACATTACGGCGGACCCCGTGTTCATGCAAAGTCTTGCACGAGCGTGTAAGGAGATTGACTGCGCTATAGGAAATTTCTGACCGCGGCTGATTCGGATTTCTCATCTGGTCTAAGCCGCTTATGTGCCACCGCATTCCCTTGCTTCCGATGAATCATAAGCATGAAATGGGCACCGCTAATCTCTGTACCATTGTAGACATAATGAACAAGAAGCCGCATCTTGCTTGGGAACTGTATCAGAAGAAGAGATCCAGCAGTGGTAGTCCGTTTATGCTTGATGTCATCGCTAGTGACAGCTACAGGGTGCGTTTGTTGCGTGGATTCTGCTCAACCAGTGTTCAGAGTGGGTACTACTACTACGCAGCGAAGGCGTACGACTCCCTTGAAAGAATAACGAACGTGGACCACTGGCTAGCGAAACGAGGCTGTTGCGCTGGACTCTTTCAGCATGTTGTGAATAGAAGGGCTCCTGTGTATGTTTCTATCCCGCTCTAGTGGATCACACGTCGTATTACATTGTGTTGCAGACAGCATCTGGAGGAAGTTCTCGGGCTCATAGAGCGATACAACACCTCCCAAGCCATTTACATGATCACGACCATCTCCAAGTGGATATCAGATAATAAGACATACTTGTAGAAGTCTATTGTTTTTAAGTGTGTGTTGATGCTTGGTAAAATGTTTCCTAATTTACCTTTGATCAGTGTGTTCCTACATAGTAAAGCATGTTTTCCAAAGATAGCACCTAATGGCTAGAACTCTAACAAGTACGTATAGCAGGTATGAAGATATTACACGGAAATATTTTTTCGCAATCAAAAATGTTTTTTTCGCTGATGACGTCAATTTCATCGCCAAACATTTATTCAAACCACTCCCAGCAGACAGGTAGAGATTAGTAGGTCAAATTGTAGCAGCCGAGGGTTGCACTTTACAACAGCGCACAGATTTATCACAGACTGAGCTGTTCAATGAAAAAAGTATTTAAAGTCCCGCGAGTGATGGTTGTGAATCTTGCGTCGTCACAAAGAAGGAAGTAGACGTTTTTCGCAGACATATATATCTCTTGACATCGACTATCATGTCCCTGCTTGAGTGCACAAGGAGAAGTGCCCGAGCCAAAAAACCATCAGCGACCGTCTTATCGTGTGGGAATCTCTTTTCAATTTTGCTTCTTTTGATGCGTCAGTCTGACTAAATTTCTGTAATTCCTTTTCTTTTAATGTCAACAACACTGCCGACCTCTCCATGTTCATTATGGCGAAATTTCAATTTGGTCGAAGCTGGCTTTACTGACAAAACCCCGTAAGCCTTTCTAAGAGCTTCAGAGAAAATGTGTGCCGTATCGGATGGAAGTCAGATAATCTCGAAGCGACCCATCCGGCGTTCAGTCTATAATTCCCCTCGTTCCTCATGACCGTTTGATTGCTCTCACCTTATGAACGCTATTTCCCAATGTCTAGACTCTCTACGTGCAATTGATGTGTGCAGCCGTTCATAAGCACTTCTTCCCTTCATACCACGGAAGCCAAACGTTGAAATCCCTAGATCGGAAATGAAAATTTGTCCGGAATTCGCTCTTTAACATGCTTATTAAGAAAGCTTCGCACATATGTAGTTCTTGTTGTTTAAAATCCATTTGTGCTGGGCACAAAGGCATTTTTCGGCGTTTTGGTCTCCTCATCAGTGCTGTTCTTGTCCTAGGCAGTACACACTTGTCCGCACTTAAACCCAGCTGTTCGTTATTGGACGCGTTATCAGTAGAGATCGCGTTTATTGATCAAACAGTGACCGGTTGATCATTTTCTCTTGAACTATACAAAACGACCAATCTTGTAAAGTAGTATGTCTTTTACCGGAAAACCGGAGCAGGAAGGCGAGAAACGAAACGGAATGTACTGTAAGAGCTTCTGGATAAGGTGACCACTCATTAATTTTTGTATTATTACTCTCGGGTAAATAATAGCGATAGCTACAATTTTAACCTTCGATGAAGACAATAGTAGAGCTTACAAATTCCTTTCGGTACTCGGCTTCCCGCCGGGTCACTACAATTGAGTAACACCCTTTCCATTACAGTTCAGAGACAGCTTACAGGTGTGCCGGCATCGCTCATTAGACATTAGAGCCTTCACTAATTACTTCTTGGTCTGAACCGTGGGTAGAATTTATTGTTCATTTTATTTTTATATTTTGTGCACTTGCAAAACAAAGCTAACATTCGCGTGCCAGTAGTCTGTATTTTACAGCGGTCATCCAAAATTCCACACATTTTTCCGATGCAAAAGCATTTTTTGTCCCATAATATCACTTGCGTAATATCCATTCTTAAAACGACTGTAATGTTTTCGATCTTCCACGTGATATGACTTGCTCATCGAGTGGAATTGTATGCAAAAATTTACAACACTTCCTGAGCTCCGTGCATCGTATGTTTCCAAACAAAACGGCTTCTACTCGAGCGTTCCAATCGATGTTTGCAAGTGCACTTCTCTGTTTACTCGGTTTTGTGCCGTCCTAATCACTCGTTGCGCAGTACTGTTGCCACACGCCGATATAGTTGCCAAGCGCAGTCTATAACGTCCGGGTTGTTCTTAACGTCAACTGTACGAATTTCCCTTTTAGTGTACATATATGTGCGTGCGAACGCCGTGCAAATCGGCAGAAATGGGCGTTCTCGCGCTGCTGCCGCCATTGATAGCAACTGTGCAGCAAGCCACACCGAACGCGGGAGAGGACATTGGCCGGGAAGAGGGACGATTATTGCCTTCCCCAATTAGTGTCACCAACGGTCGTCAGTCTCGTGAGGTGAGAGCTTGCCGCTTGGCTAGCTGTGGCGATGGCAGCGGCAGCGGTGGTAACGTCATCGAGTGGCTGCTGACCTCCCCGTCGACAAGGGCATATGAATACTATCGTTTGCGCGCTGTGCAGCGACCACAGGCGTTGACCTCAGCTGCTGCGGCGGCGGCGAGTTCCATTTCGGCTTCTCGCGGCGTGTCCTCGCGTTGGTCGCCTTTCGAAGAGTCGGCTCTTGCCTGGAAAGACGTCCGTGCGCAGTTTCTCTGCCCCGAAACAAAACGGACGCGCTGTGCGGTGGCGGAAAGGAAGAGAACGGCTGTTTGGTTGGTCGCTGTTGCCGACGGTCGGTCGCTCATTGATTTGCGGGGAGCGTTCTCAGTTCGCACTACTCGTTAGCAAACAACTCTCTCCCATCATACTTCTTTTGCCGTTTGAGGCGATTCAAGTTCGATGTTTCGGCGCTACCGGTTCAATGCGCCACCGGCAGGCGACGACTATCGCTCTGTGTGCACCTCACGGCGTGAGGTTTGCAGCCTGTTCGCGTTTCCAATGCCCCCCATGCGCTTATCGGCGTCATTAGTTGCCCTCAATCGATCGCCTTATCGTGCACAGATGTTCGCCCGCTGCCCGTTCACGTGTTCCCAGCCGAGATGATGAAGATGTAAATGTGCCCTTAATGTTTCAGCGCGACATTGAGTTAATGGACGGATTTGGTTCTCCGATCAAGGGAAGAACCAATGCGGTAGGTCTTTTTGAGGCTCTCCTAGATTGTAGCTCAGTCTTTTAATCAGCTGGAGTGGCACATCTGCCTTTTAATTCCTATATTAGTCATGCATAATCGATAAAAATCAATATCCCAGCGATGTGAGTCAGTTTTTGACGATGTCCCTGAGTCATAGCGCTGAATGCAGGCGGTGAGGAATGAAGAATTTTTCGCTCCAATTAGGGGTTCCGAATTCATTAGATGCAAAAAAGATATACGCCCGTAGCCTTCGCAGACAGGAAGCATGAGATGATATCGCTCACGGCGTTTGAAAAACCATGGACGACCTTCAAAGGATCGCTCCATGACGATGACCTTCTGGTCTAGGCTAGTTTGAACCACCACGTCTGCATGCGATAAGCAGCCGGTCACCGGTGACAAATGCGTTTGACCCAACGAAAACCGTATGGCCTTTCAGGATGCGTCACCACTCACTAGTCCATCAAAATATCGCACGGATGGCGGTGACCGATACATCCCGTTCCGGCAAAACAATGACGACTGGTCCGCTCGTTACTCGGCTATCAGTCATCAGCGGTTCCAACGCCTAACCGAGAACGGACCTCGTCGAAATTGCGGAGGAGGAGGAGGAGGAGGAGGAGCACCAGCAGCGCCTGCAAGCAATAGCTCACCTGCACCCACCGTTCCTACCATACCGGACGATGCGAAGCAAGAGTCGTTCGCTCATCGCGCTCTCCTGCGGAATGAACTTCTCCGCGATAACATCTCAGACATTCGGGTAGCAATTAGTCACAGTGGCAAATTACGTCTTCCGTCATGTTTAGGGCGAGTATGACACCCTTGACTATCAACGATTCTACCAGACGCCTGGCCAGGGTCTCTTCCAATACGGGCCGAAACGGTCACCGCTTAAGTTCGGCGAACCGTCCACGTCTACCGTGTCATCTAGTCCTTCGAAAGTTAACTACACAAACAGTCCGTTGTCGGAGGAAAGTCAGAGATTGCTCAAGTCACCGCGAAAACCGCAGCGCAAAGTGCCGAAGAATCCGTACAAGGTAAGTTCCACTTTTGGAACACCCACTTACGGTTCGACATCTTGAAGGTGCTCGATGCCCCGGAGTTGCAGGACGACTTCTACCTCAACCTGGTGGACTGGTCCGCCGAGAACATGCTCGCCGTCGGTCTGAACACGTGTGTATATCTGTGGAGCGCGTGCAATAGTCAAGTCATCAAGCTATGCGACCTGCAACCGCACAGCGACACCGTGACGTCGGTGCAGTGGTCCGACAACGGCGACTATCTAGCCGTGGGGACGAACCAAGGCAAAACTCAAATTTGGGACATGCGAGCGCAGAAGAGGCTTCACGACCTGTCTGGGCACACGGCTCGCATCGGCTGTCTTTCATGGAATGGCGATCTCATCTGTTCGGGTTCCCGGGATCGCTACATCTTTCAGAGGGACATTCGGTGTCCCGACAGCAGTATTCGAAGACTAGGCGCGCATAAGCAGGAGGTGAGCTCGATTTATTAAAATTAGTTGGTGACAAAGTTAAAACTGTGTAAGCTAGACCGCCGTCAGCATTGAAATCATGGAATTGACAAGGTTATTCCTATTATTTGTATTGATTGGAACAATTTTACGTGTTGCGACTACTCCACAACTGTTATTCATTAAAAGGAACTCATTGACTTCAGTTAACTTTCCATTTTCTACAGTATATATAAAAGATCCTAATGTCCAGTATTCTTTATACTAAAATTGCAAATATCTTTTGGGACTTTTCCTGTCACTTCATCCAAACATCCAGTGCATTTGGGTTGCAAATTCAGAATGATATAAAAGAAATCTTCTGGACAATTTGCAAGAAAAAAACTTTTTAGGTCAGGTTTTTTCCTCGATTTGTCGGTGCACCCTTTGATGACAAGGTCACAATAATTTTTCTTCAATGTCATCATTTCAGGTTTAACAATTGGTTGAATTGCCGAGATTCTTTCTATTTTTTATATATATCGGATCAATTTTACTACTCTTATTTTCACTTATGCGCTCTTTTCATGTTTAGGAGAGTCTCTGTAGTATATACCCTGTAGTGCATTAGAAATCTGCAAATTTGCAGATAATTGTGCCGTTTTTATTCAAAAAATTTTTAATGCAATTGCAAAAGATTCTCTAAGGCATTTTGAGATCATTTGTGAAAAAGTTTAACCTAAGGTTCCAGATTTTTTCCAATTTTTATTCCGTTTTGTTGGCAAGCTTTTTGAAGACCTGAATTTCCTATTTTCCCTGTCATATTTTTGCATTCTTTGATAGATTTCCTGGCACAGGTCTTGGGAGCAATAAGAAGTTTGGCATATTCATATACATATCTGTGCCCTGACAGAATAGTGATATTTTGTGCCATTTGATCCGTCCCCAGTTCCATTCAAAATACTCAATGCGATAAGAGTGCTGATTTTCTGCATTGTCTAGGTGTGTGGTCTCAAATGGTCTCACGACAAAAACTACCTCGCGTCAGGAGGCAACGACAACCAACTGCTCGTCTGGAACTTGAAGAAGGACGAGCCGTTCCAAACGTACTCTGAGCACAACGCCGCGGTGAAGGCGCTCGCTTGGTCGCCACACCATCACGGCCTTCTCGTCTCTGGTGGCGGCACTGCTGACCGCTGTCTCCGATTTTGGAACACCCTCACGGGGCAGCCTATGCAGTGCATCGATACGGGTAGCCAAGTCTGTAACGTGGCTTGGTCCAAACATTCCTCCGAACTGGTCTCAACCCACGGTTACTCTCTCAATCAGGTCATAATCTGGAAGTATCCAGCACTCCAGCCGATAACCAAGCTCACGGGTCATCAATTCCGCGTTCTCTACTTGGTAAGATCTACTATGATCTCCACTTTTGAATTCTTCCCTTTGCAGGCTATGTCACCGGACGGCGAGTCTATTGTTACGGGCGCTGGTGACGAAACATTACGATTCTGGCATGTATTCAGCAAATCTGGTCAACCTAAAGCAATCCGCTCCAAGCTCAATCTGTTCACAAGCATTCGCTAAAGATTTATATGAGACAATCCAAAGTGTTAATACGTTTTTCGCTGCATAACTTGTCAACTCCCTGCTTTCCATTTTGTATATTAAAACAGCCAGTCAGCACATGTTCTATTGTCCACGCACAGTCAACATCTGCACATACTTTCAGTCGTGAATAAAACATATGTTAATGATTATACAAATATGCGTTATATTGAAGCATTTGACGATTCAACGAGACACATTTAATGGCCCACATGGGGGATTAAAAGCTACACTGACTGGAAATAACACATGCCCGAAGAATACAATAGTTTATTCCTGTGGGGTGACGATAAAGTTACCAAAGTACTGTTCACGACAGTTACTTTAGTTTGCGTCGTATTCTAAAGCAAAAGTATGTTAACATTCTACTGTTCATTGATGTAGAAAAAATTTTTTTTGGCTTCAAGCGCATGGTAAAACAGCCACAAGGAGACTCCCTACAAGGCACGGAAGCCCCGCTTAAGACTGTGACAGGAAAAGGCGGCAGGGCTTCTCCGAAGATCCAAAGTTGGAAAAAAGGCTTATACTAAAGAAGTCGAGAAAACTACACCGAATGGGGGTCAGTCGCTTAAGTCCTGTGAAGAGTACGGTACCGCATTGCTCTGGAGCCTCAGACAACAGTTAGAGTGCAATAACAAAGCTAAAAAACGAAAGCAAAGAAGAGCTACAATAACACGCTCCTTGCACGTCTTCCGAGACAGTGCAAAACTTTTATTTTGCACATATGTATGTATGAACCCCAGTCAAGACCACATGTGCTCATAGTATTTTATTGACGAAGAATACTTTTTTTGTCATCTGTACACCTCTCAACAACAACAAAGAACAAGTAAGAGAGTGTCAGTGCTGCATCCTCTCAAATTTCCTGAGGTTTTTCGCAGACAGTCCGTAGCTTAAGCCGTTTGTGATCTTCTTGCCAAGTGCTTCTCGATAGAAATCGAAGACGGACAAGCAACACTCCTTCGCCTTTGTGAGGGCCTGCTCGTATTGCGCCATCGTGAACTTCCCGTTATTCACCGTTCCGATGAGGTCTCCTCCAGT
>JADLIF010003316.1:0-85699 GCA_016648015.1 Steinernema khuongi
GACATTTCGGTCGAAACCTGTGCGTCCTCGGTGGCCAACTTCCGAAAACGTCTCCGTGCCTGCATTGAAGCTGAAGGATCACATTTCGAATGTAATCTTTGAATATGTTTTTCGTCACACTCTGTTTCACTAGAACTGTTGATTTGTTTGTTGATTTCAAACTGATTTTCATAACTTTTAGGTCGAATGAGGTAATTCCAAACTTTGGGCCGACCCTGTACACCAAGTTGCAACCTCATCAAGTTTACGACGAATAACTGCATTTGTAGGGGGATCAAAGTACCGCCCAGCATTAACAGAGCAGTAAAAGCCGCAAAACACAAAAAACGACACCATAGGACTTTCCATCCTTTGTGTTCTTCTTTGTTCATTTCTCTTAAACTTTATGGCCAAAATGCGGATCAATAGCTTCCTCATATACACACATAGAATAGATCAATTACGCAGTCAAACGCAACACTATATCTTTAGGCAACGTCCAGTATCGGGATCATAGACAAATAGGAAAAAAAATTGGGGTCGAACAACGAGAACGCCCCAAAGAGACACCGCGCGATCAAAATTGTCATTGTCGGTCGCATTTCCACCGTTCTTACCCATATGAACAGACGTGGGAAAAGTGGAAGAAAAGTACACGCAGGCAAATACATTCCAGAACTCCATTTCGTTTTGTACTATTCGAAGGAGATCCAACATTACTGCTGCACATGAAATCCTCCAGAGCAGAACCAAACAACTGGGCGGCAGATGTAAGATATGCCGAAAAGGAGAGCAGATAACGCGAACAGATTCACAGACCCAAGGACCACTTAGCACGACTTTGAAATGGGCGGCCGCCTCCTTCTCACTCCAGAGGTTGTGAAACCAGGTGAATAGTAGAAACGAAGAAGTCACCAGTTTGAACAGTTTTGGCCAACTCGCCGGAAGATGCAGCTGCGCCAAAGGCCCAAAGAAAGAAACAGTCGTCGATCGATTGCATAACCTCCGCGAGGCGAGTGGCGCCGATCGGCCCTTCGCGCCAAAACAACCTTGCCACTCGGATCAGTTCCTCGTTTTTAGTTCTTTTTTTTAGATTCTGATTTTGTTTATAATACTCCATTGTTTTCTCCGGCGATGCCGCGATCAACGTACAGTTTCTTCACATACAAACGCACCCATCACATAGGGTGGCCAGTAAGACCCATATTGGCCACATTCCTTGGTGAGTGCGCATCGCCTTCCCAAAAAGGTAGCAATGGTCCTACGACGATGATGATTACCTTGCAATGCGTTCTTTTAACACTTTTATCACGCGCAATCCGTATATAAACTGTTCTGAATCAGTAAGAACTCACAAAACGTTCGTCATCATCGGAAGCTCCACCCAGTCGAATGAGCTCTTCTTCGGCACTCGTCATGGGTTGGAGCTTCCGATGATGCAGAACTCCGTCGAGCTTCTTCTTCAACTCTTAGTAAGTGTACTCAATACAACCATGTGGTAACTAACTGAAATTTTCAGAATTTTTTTTACCCATTTGACAGGACAGAAGTTCCTTCGGAAGGAGGAAGAGGCGCCGGTCAGGGCACAGACTGCCGCTGTCCTGCAACAACAAACGAGGAAGTTGAATTCTAACCTGCAGCAACCCAGCGCTGCAGTGAAGTCGAGACTCAGCTTGAGGAAACAAGACTTTAGTCCGGACCTATGCGGTTTGGAGTCGAAACGGAGCCAGAAGTGTGCATTCTCTGTTTAGAGAAGAAACCACACATCGACGACGAACCATTGACTGGAGGATCACACTTCACGACATACGTCCACAGCTCAAACTACGCCGCTTGTTAAGACACCAGGGCAGTACCGAAGCCCACTACGGCGACTAGTCGTGTATGTATTTTGGTCATTGACTAATAAACTACTTCTACTCCATTCGTAGAATGGATTCGGTTCAAATTCAGTTCAATTCAAGAATTTTGGATTTGAAGTGGGTTTGGTTTGAGTTTTTTGGGGCTCGAGAGCACCCTGGTCACGATCATTGTTTTTACACCACTGATACTCAAATTCGTAGTTTGGATGTTGCACATTTGGATGTCTCACACTTTACAAAGTGCATTTCGAGAGCAATGTAAGGGCAAAGTAGGCGAACATCATGTGCGGTCGTAATCCTTAGTTTTACAGAGAAAAGTAGTTTTCCCGTGTGTCACTTCTCTTTTTGCATGCAAAATTTTAGAGAATTTTGCATGCAAAAACCTCTTCCATTCCTTCTATAAACTCCTATGAATTTACGTATTTTGGTTAGTCTCGATATGGAGATCGATTATGTCATGTCCTGATCTCAGATTAAATATCGAAAATCTTGAATACGTACAATCTATCACAATCGGAACTCACCGCAAAGGGCACTGGCCCAACCAATAAACGGCCATCGATCGATCGCCGTGCCCGAAGAGGACAGTGTCTGATTGCGCGATGGCGCGAAAACAACCTCTTCCGCCTTAACCGTCACCTATCCGTCCTTTGCTTCGTTCTTTTCATATTTAAAAGTACATTTTAAGTTATTTATTCTGTATTTCATCAGCTTAAAGTTTCAATTTCGCATATTTTTTAATATATTTCTTCGAAAAAGAGTAAGAACAAGAAAAAAGAGCGCGTGCAAAGAAGGGCACCCGTTTGTTGCTGTTCCTTCTCTACACTCGTTTATTCTCATCATAATTAACGAACATTGTCTACATTTCTTAGTTTGCATCTGGAGATTGTAATTTTCCCCATTGCGGTTCTGGGACATGAGTGCAACTGATATTCATCACCCTGTTCAAATGATTTTATACTTCTCACTATATGTTTCTCATTGCAATTGGTGTGGTATTACTTCTTGAGGTATCGCTCACAACAACCCGACCAATAGCGGTCTGCTTTTACATTCTACTCACCGCTGGTCAGCTGGATCGAGCATGACCTTGTTCCCTTACAGTGCGATTATGGCCATCGGGGTGCAGCCCGATGGCGATTCCAAAAATTTGTCTTTCTTTCATTTGAATAAGCTGAAAGTGTCGGCACAGTTCAGAGACGTCATTAAAATCCAACCGTCCCGTCGGAGCGGTGTGAGAGAGCGCAGAGAAGTCAGAGAAGTGTTTCGTTGAGAAATGTTTCAGACTGGTACGACATGTAAGGAAATGACCGACTGTGATTAGTAGTTGTGATTATTGTTTGGGAAATGGCTACTAATAACATTAGTAGGACAAAAAGGTTTTGTTTCACAATCTAAACTCTGGCGTTCCTGATTTCGCGACGTTTTGATGTTCAAACCATTCCAATTTGTGGAAGATATCTGACAAAGCTTCTTCTTATGGTCAGTGCTTCCGAATATCACTTAATGTTTGTCTTCCTTATCCGCGAGTTCCGAAGTATACCGTAGTTTATAGTGATGTTCATCGAGTACGTGGATCGTGATTCGTGAGGCCGCTGCCGATGTTCCTGTTCGGCCGTAAAGGACAACTGTTTACAGGACTTGATCTTACCTGCAGCAAGCCAGCGCTGCAGTGAAGTCGAGCCCCGACTTGGGGAAACCAGACTCTAGTCCGCACTTATGCGGATTGGAGTCAAAATGGAGCCAGAAGTGTGCATTGTCTGCCTAGAGAAGAAACCGCACGTCGACGACGAACCATTGACCGGAGGATCACCGACTTCACAATATCTGCACAAACAGTGCGCCATCAGAATATCTCCGGAACACAATCTGAAGACAGAAACAGCAAACAGAGAGCGGAGCCTGGTAAGCACTTGACCTGTCTAACTTCTAAAGCTGAAGATTGACTATACGGTTGACTTATGCAAATATGATTATTCCTTAAGTTTTCAGAGTCACTGCAACCCAAGAAGACAAGTGATCGCCACCAACAAACGCCTTTGAGACAGCTGCTACCATAAGAAGATCTCATTTAAGAGTAAGGTGAGCTGCATTTTTGTCAAATTGAGTTCACTGGGGAGCGGTCAGATTGATGACCCTCGATATAAGTTGCGTAAGAGCTTTGCATCAGGATCTTAAGGGCAACTAGGACCGGGTAGAAGATAGACAAATGAGTCAAACATTCACGGTTCCAGATAGTCAAGGACTTATGTCTTGTTTTCAGATCCAATAAAGTGAAATAGGCAAACAATCCATGCCAACCCAGACTGTAAGCCACTACAACGACTCCGGACAGTTCAAGCGTGAGGCGCATTGGACTTCTTTGAACGTGTTTATCACGTTATACACGTAACTACGGAATCGAGAAGGTTAGGAGACGTTCAACAACATCGATGACTCAGAATGCATACTTTTAGATCACGATGGCGAGCACTTCCAACTGCTAAACAGCAGTATACTGTTGCTCAGCATCTTCTTCATTCGTCATCATGAACAATGATGAAGCGCAATGGGACGAAGAGCGCGAGCAGCCCGGGTTTGGTAAGAACTTTATTTCATGCTGAGACTTTACAATCGATCTCCTGTAAGACAACTGGCATCTTCAAGATTTCACTTTTGTGAGGAAGTTATGGGAGTTGTCAGGGTTCAGGGAGTTAAATGATGTCGAATTTAGCTGATCGTTAATCTCTACCATTTCAGAAAAAGGGATCGCTCGGAGACTACTACATAGATGTGATCGACCTGATCAACGTCTGTCGGTATACCGACTTGTAAGTGAGCCAGATGTGGCAGTTCGCTTCACGAGTTTATCGTTTAGACCCGACATGAGCAAAGTCACACTCGATGGACTCCGCAGAACGTGATGGTAGGAACGTCATTATTGGATCTAAGTAAAGGGAGGCTGTATGGGCTGGATCACATTTAAATGATATTCAATGGAAGCAATGTCAAAAACATTCCTTGGAGTCATTCTCCACCCGAGAAGCCTAGACCCCAATCACAATAGAGATAGCACATTTAAGTTAGCGCTTGGGCTCATTCTCAGCCATTGTCAGAAATTGAAACCAGCGTAAGGTCGATCGCTACGTGAGAGACTGTATATAGGATATAGGATCAGCAAAGCAGACAGGACTCAATCAGACAGTGAGCCTCTTAGACAGGAGACATTGAAGGAGACGTAGACTGTAGATGTAGACAAAGCATGTCGTAGACAGTCTCAAAAAAGGTCTCTAATGGGACCCTCACTGTCTGTATAGTATGTATCGAGGCTGAAGTTTGCAATTTATGGGTAGTTGCTTCCATCCCAACGCTATCCCCCCTTATCTTTCGTGGACGTTACTATTCTAATAATTTGAAAGTCTTTTCAGTACGTGCGAGATGTGCTATCCGAAAGCACACCGCAGACAATAAAAGTGGTGGTCTACACTCGTATGAAGTTCTTCAAACTACCACCGAGAGCGTAGGTTGCATCCTAACTTTGCAGATATAGTGTTGTCCGTTATAGGCTATCGATATACCAAGGATGGGAAGCTGTTTGAACTCGTGGACCGTTCGTCCGTATCATGAAAATGCGCCGACCACGCAACCCATGAGATGGGAGAGAAGACGCGTGATCAGGGGATGAACAAGGGTGAGTATTTGATTCCAATTTGGGAAATGGAGACTCACGGGACGAGTTTGAGCTTTGTTGAACCTGGAACGTTCAGACGCGACGTGCCAAGGGAACGAATCTCCCTTCAGTAATACTTTATGGTCGCTCCACTACATGCGGCCCTTGGCAAGCGCCCATACTTCGCATCGGATGTTAACGTCACATACAGTGGCCAGCACTGTGAGCACTTTAGCGGCCAAACCCGTCGATAAGCTGGAAACTAACCCGGAGGATCAATCTAGGAAACTACCACTCATCTGAACGAGCATCTTGTCGAACAACAAGGACTACGCGGACACACAAGGGAAACGCATAATATCCGCTCTATTATATTTTATAATAAATATATTTTATAATAAATAAAGGAATTTGGAAAAGACAATTCTGGCGTTTGATTGTCCCAACTGGATATATCCACCTTGAGCCATCAGTAGTGGAACTTGCTAAAAAGTGTACACCTTCCTATTGATCACACAGAACTGACAGATTAAGTCAGCATAAAGTATGGTATATGCCAAAATTACCGATTTTTCAGTATTAAGAAGTTGGAACTTCAGTGCAGGCCAGAGACGTCATTCAAACCCGATCGTCTCGTCAGAGCTGTGTGAGAGAGCGCAGAAAAGTCAGAGAAGTGTGTGTAACATGTTTAATGAGAAGCCGTTTTCCTTTATGCATTTTAAGGATACTTTTTAAGACGCGAATTGACAACTATGCAAATTCAGTGTAACATGCTGTTGAGATGTTGACCTTCTCTTCTCTTAGCCACGGCTCAACGGTCACAGGCGGTTTGCACAATGAACGATCCACCCTCAAGCCATATGCAGTGCAACTCGTCGGAATAGGCAGCGCCGATTGAGGCCCAAACCAGAAGATACAAAACTCGATCGATTGACCGTTCTCTCCGGGCTGCTTGCCTGCGATCGCTCTTTCGCGCGAAAACAACCTTAGCGGGCCGAAGAACCCTCAGTATCGCCTTACCCGTACCAGTGCAAAGGAAGGGCTCTCTTCCTGTGTTGAATTGTGTTTGATTTTGCACGTGATGTTGCCCCTTGCCTGCCCAGCAGCGGTTATTTAGAGATAGTTTTCTACCAGGACATGTCCTGATCAGTTGTGAATGTGCAATTCTGTCGTATTCCTTTCCTTTTTTCCTTCGCTGTTTTTCATAAAGACCCCAGTTATGGATTCATGGAGTTTGGTTTCGCTGTTTATGTGTCCATCAAATAACTTCTTCGAATGTATCTATTTTGATATAGAACGCAAATTAAGAAATAATGCCCAGGACCAAACAACGAGGTGCTCTGCGAATAGAACTGTCGTTGACGCCCGCGTCTCTGTCCATTCTACGCACATTTAATTTCCGCTTCCTGGCTACAAGAACACTCTCTGAAAACGCCACCAACACTCGCGGAAAAAGTGCATCGTCGGAGATTTCATAAACGCGCACTTCAACGCTTGCTTGCTCAACAATTCAGTGTCTCTTTCTTTTTCCACCTACTGATGTCAGATACTACAGATTTGGTGATTTCGCGGCGTTACAAAACTTTGGCGATATCTTTTCAGACTATAACTGCTTTTAGAAGTTAACCTCCATCATTTATTACCGTCTGCGCAGAAGATTTGACGATGAACGGCCAAAGGAAAGTGATCAACTTCAATGCCGGCCCGGCTAAGATTCCCGAATCCGTCATGGAGAAGGCGCAGCGCGAGTTCATCTATTACGATAACACTGGACACTCCATTCTTGGTATGTCCCACCAATTTAGTCATTTGTTCCGTTCTTTTTCACCGTTCAGTCAAAGCAGGGGGTACTAAAAACTACTCTACCTTGATAATAGATTTTTCTTTGCAGAGATGAGTCATCGTTCGGCCGAATTCGACAAAGTTATGAGAAGTTGTGAACAACTGCTTCGGGAGGAAATGTATGTGGAATTTGTCTTTCCTAATAAAGGCTACTGTCTTACAGGAGCATCCCCGGCGACTACAAAGTGCTTTTCATGCAAGGTGGAGCCACCGGACAGTTTGCTGCCATTCCTCTCAACCTCGCAGCTCTCTCGAAGAACAAGCTGCAGCCAACTGCAGACTACGTAATCACTGGAAGTTGGTCAGAAAAAGCAGCCAAGGAAGCCGAAAAGTACATCACACCTGTGGAGATCAACAATCCGAAGAAGCCCTACACTACCGTATCCGATCCTGCGAGCTGGTCGAGGAATGAGGATGCGGCCTATTTGTATTACTGCGCGAACGAGACCGTCCACGGAATAGAGATTCGCGAAACTCCTGAGACCTTTCCTGGAGTTCCTCTGGTTACTGACGTCTCGTCCTGCATCCTCAGCCGACCTTTTGACGTTTCCAAAGTATGCATAGGAGGAAGATTCTAAAGTCAACTATATTTTAGCACGGAGTCGTTTACGGAGGCGCCCAGAAGAACCTCGGCGCGGCTGGATTGACCATCGTCATCGTGCAGAAGGATCTCATTGGACACGAAGGGAAGATGACTCCCAGTGTGTTCTCGTATCGCGAGATGCAGACTCTCTACAACACTCCGAGTACATATGGGTGCGTATTTTTCCACGGGAACATCGCAGTCATTCTTTTTGTTTAGAATTTACATGACAAAGCTCGTCCTCGAGTGGATCAAGGAGATTGGCGGCGTCTATGCGCTTTTCGAGCGCAACCAACTGAAGTCTTCCATGATCTACGACGTCATCAACAGTTCCGATGGATTCTACTCGTGTGGTGTGGACCCGAAGTACCGCAGCCTCATGAACGTCCCTTTCCGCGTAGGTGGAGCAGCTGGAAACGCTGACCTTGAGAAGGAATTTCTGGCCGGAGCAGTAGCTCAGGGCATGATTGGCCTGAAAGGCCACAATTCAGTTGGTGGCATTCGTGCCTCTCTCTACAACGCCGTCACTCTCGAGGAAACCGAAGTTCTCGCTTCCTACATGAAGAATTTCATGGCAAACTATTACGATAATCAGTGAAGAGGATGCGGGTTGATTGGTACATCGTAATCTGAGTATTGTAAAGTTCTGTCACATTTATAAAGAGGTTCCTGGTTGCTTGTCCGCGAACCCGTACTGGTGGAAAATGCTTCCTTTAGAAGAGCTGATCAGCTGGATCGAGCATGACCTTGTTCCCTTACAGTGCGATTATGGCCATCGGGGTGCAGCCCGATGGCGATTCCAAAAATTTGTCTTTCTTTCATTTGAATAAGCTGAAAGTGTCGGCACAGTTCAGAGACGTCATTAAAATCCAACCGTCCCGTCGGAGCGGTGTGAGAGAGCGCAGAGAAGTCAGAGAAGTGTTTCGTTGAGAAATGTTTCACAAGCAAATATGTAGCCGACTATGCAGCTGGTGGTGGTGATCTTGGTGCGCTGAAGCGTGCAACTGTAACGATCGTCTTTTCTTTTTTCCTCCCTTGCAAGGACTCCATAATCCCCCGTGTTATCTTCATCCATATTAGCGTTTGTCATACATATGGAAACTTTAGACCGTTCTTCGAGTCCGACCGAACCCGAAATTGCTAAGTTCTTACAGAAAAACTGTACCCACTATCGAGCAGACTGAATTATTGAGAAGTAGCAAAGAAGTATATCTTCTAATCAAACCGTGTATGACTGATCGGAATTTGTCCAGAATTGTGCAGATGAGCAAATTACCTCTCGGCCTCTCTGAATTGTCTTTTTTCTTGTAGGTGTTCTACGTCCTTTCTTCCAGGCACAAATACTTCGCTTTCCTTCTTATCACGAACACAAAAGTAGATTTAAATGCAAATGATACTTCGTTTCTTCTTGTATGCAAAATTGTCCTATCATTTCTGTCACATAAAATACCTGTAAAACCAAGCAGGTGTGATATGCGTGATCAGTAGACGTAAGAGATGCCGAAAAGGGGGCAAAAAACGCGAGCAGATTCACAGTCCCAAGGACCACTTAACACGACTTTGAAATGGGCGGCCGCGTCCTCTTTAGGTTTTTATTCTCGATTTAGATTTTCTCTTTAGGTTAAGAGTTTTGGTCAGCGTTAGTTACAGTCACAGCACATCGGAAGATGCGACAGCGACCAAACTAAGATACAAACATCGATCGATTGGAGGGCCTCTTCGGACAGCGTCTCGCACGATCGGACGGTCGCGCGTAAACAACGTCAGCGCGCCAACCCTCAGCAATGCTTTACCCTTGCGGATTCGTGTTAGATTTCGATTTGCATTTCCGTCACTTTCCTCCACACTTCCAACAATTTCTATTATTATTTTCATCTAGGCTAGATGGATAATGTCACGAGAAAACCGTGCCGCGATCGTTTGCATTCGTCCACTTCCTTGTTTGCGTTTTTATCTTAATCGATCAGAAACTTTCTGATACTATGCATGTCTCTAGGCGCTTACTATTGAGCTTAAATTGTGTTCGGTTCATTTATCGTTCTTCAATAAATGTTCCGCTAAACAATGTATCAAAGCAAACAAAGAGCGGAATTAACTACAATGCGTATGAATTCACGTATGATATCGCTTAGATCTGACATTGAGCGTAGCCTTTCTACCGTATCCTTGATAGATCAAGACAGCATAGCCTTCCCTCTGAAGATCGATTATCGCCTAAGGGGCGTACCCCAAAGGCATTTCCAAAAATTTTGTCTAATCCCCATCGGTGCTGGGCCTGTAACACCTCCGCAGGCCAGAGACGTCATTCAAATCCGACCGTCTCGTCAGAGCGGTGTGAGAGAGCGCAGAAAAGTCAGAGAAAGCTTTCAGTGAGGAATGTTTCCTCATTGACCAACTTAAGAGTTAAGGGCGGGCCATACTTTATAGACGCAACTGTGTCTGTCTTCTGCGTTTGTTATGTGTCTGTTTGTGTCTCACCTGCGTCTGCAGACACAGAAAAAGTCTGTAAGTATGCGTCTGTACAAACAACAGTCCTGTGTCTGTAAAAACAGACAGAACATGCCGCGCGTCTGAGTCTGCGTCTGACGCAGACGATGTGTGTGGGCCAAACGCACAGACGCATGTTCGTCTGGTGATGTATGGCCGGCCTGCGTCTGTAAACGCCTAGCGGTAGCGTCGCGTCTGTTGAAACAGGCGCAGACACAGACGCAGAGCCCGCCATTTGCTGCACTTTCCTCGGTATTTTGCTTTACATTTGATGAACGTATCGCTCAAAACCGTGCCACATGCCATTTTAAGCGTGTAATTAGATCGCGAGGTCTGTTGCGTGAAGCTGTAGACTTGCTCAGTATATAAGAAGAATCGTTTACAGAACCTATTTTAGTCAGAACAACCTATTTGTAGGATTCACGACTTTGAAACTCCAACCAGCACTAGGACAACAAGGCAACATCCGCTCTTCTGCGGATTAGAGTCGCAATGGAGCCCGAAGCACGAAGTCCCTGCCCAGAGAACACGCAACATGAAGGAACACTCCAGTCGAGCTGCAGCAGGATTCCAGCGGAATATGTTTTGGAGTGCACCAGGTGCACAGCCGATCGGTGCGTCCATCAGGTAATCAGGCGGCACATGTATCTTCAAACCACTCATTCTCATTTAGGCTTAATAAGCAAGACGCACCCGGCTCACATTTCCTGTGCCACGAAAGCAGCATCTTCGATGCTGAAACTGTGTTTGAGCCGGACCTAAAAGAAGGCGACCTGGATGCCGTTCTTCCGAAGATGCCGTCCTTCCCGAGCACGAGCTTCTCGATGAAGCTTCGGACAAGGTATGTCCATATTCTGTGCATAACAAATATGATTTCTCAATCTCTTCAGGAAGTGTTGGACCAAGAAGAGAGCACCAGTTCTCCTCTATCTCCGGAGCCGTACAAGACGCCCAAGATTCTGGCCAAGTGTGGCCACACGATTGACAGACGTACGACAAGCGTCTAAAGACACATGTGGACATATGTGAGCATCGAATTGTGATCTCTTGCTATGAATGACTTTTTTGTAATTTAGAAAACCGTATCTCTACAAGGACGTAGTCCGGTACGTGGACTATCTCGACGTCCACGGCGTGCGTTAACGCGCCATATGGACCGTTCAACAAACGGACAAAGGCAAGTGATCAATTACGACACTAGGATTGATTTTTCTATTTTAGAGGCGATTGACGATATGGAGAACGTACGTGGATCGGGGACGTCCAGTTCCGACTTCTCCGCGCGGACTTCCTAAAGCAGCTCTCACAGTGGACATACATGGTAGGCATAAGACTTCAGAGCCGAGGTGTAGGGATAGCAGGACGTCTTCGAATTCGAATTTCGTGGTTGCATTTCTGTCAAATGAGCCAATTTCGTGATTAGTATAAGTAGAGAGTTACAAGTGATCGTGGACAATAAGAAATGTGCTTTTATTTCAGATGTCGTGAGCAGCAAAAGGATTCTTCATTGGCCGGCAACATCACAGACCATTTGGCGTTCAGTCGCGCGAGACTGCAAAGGTGAAGGTGATCTTCATCCATCGCTATGAGAAATGTAAGTGAGCTACATAGATGAGCTAGTTTTATGAGTTTATCATTTAGTGGAGATGGCCGACGATAACGCAGACCGGACCAACTGGCCGTCAGATTTTATGTAAGTGCGGGAATTCATACCAGAAGTTAGTAAGCTCAAGAACTACTGTGCAGCTGTCTGGCTTGCAGTTGAAATTTATGGGTTTCGTGGCTTCGACCCAATTCGTCTCTTGCTCCATGACTTGTTCACTAATGGTTTTTCTTTTAGAGACGCCGGAGTACTTGACCACGTCTGATCACTGCGTGACGTCTAACACCGCTCCCGAACATGGCTTCGGAACGTACAGAAGCGACCGTGCCCCGATCAACTGGCATTCGTCGGACTACTTGGCGATTTCAGACCACTGCGTGAAGTCTCGCCCTATGTGGTTCACAATATGTTCGCTCCGGCGCCTGCCGAAGTCATCCTAATCCATTTAAATGGTTCTCGTATCATGGAGGAATTCCACATCGAAGACGACGGAAGTCCGATGGTGTTTCACCAATCTTGGAGGCTTTGCTGGCCCTGAATGCTAGCAATATAATCTCTTTGTTGTCATATTTAGATAGAAACGCAAGAAAATAAAGATTTGTCTTGTACTTGGACTTCTGCTGCCATAAGATAATAGACATTAGTGGTAGCAGAGCATGATTTGACTCAGAATTGCTTTGGCAACGCATGTCACTGAGGAGCGCGTTGTACACGGTTACTTGTTTCATATGCTAACCAGATTTCTTCTGTGGGATTGCTTCCGCTCAAGAGGTCAACACAAGTGCACCTTTGTCATCGAACGCGTTAGTTCCCGGTCTACTTCGAATCTCAAGGATCGCTCATTAACCTTTACAATGATTTTTCAAGTACCTTGCCTCGACCACGTTTTTACGATCTTATCGATGGCCGTCTTTGGGCGTCACAATGAGCCTGAGGCCTCGTGAACTTTCCTTACACTTTAGGAAAGAGGAGGGCGACGGAGTCGGTCCATGAAATGGAGTCATTCCTAAGTTTTTCTTTACGCGATTTGCTGGTAGCTTCTGATCTACGCTGGAAATTCGATCTGTTTTGGACTGCAGTTGTTCCTTTTAGTTACTGAAGCCAGTATGTCATGAGTTGAAGATGTGTTATGCTTAAGTATAACGGAGTCTCGATGGAAAGTTCTGACGATGGAAAGCAGAGCTTTGAAGAGTCAGTCTGGTTAACCTGAAATATCTCAAAACATCAATATGGTTTGGGAATTCCAGAAATATAAGATTGTTCTTATGCTTTTTCCTTTAGTTCTGGTTACTCCTCATATCGTTTTGATCTCAAATTAGTCACACTGTCATTTAAATGTAGTTATTTCTAGATCTATTTGCTAACTCGTTCAAAGAACCTCCGAAGATTAGGAGTTTGTTCTTCTGGCAATGTTAGGGTGAGTATAGTATGTATTATACTGCTACAAAAACATTGTTACACAGATGATTCCAAACCTTCCTTGACCCATTCGCTTCACGATTCGACGTTCATTAGTAGTTGCTCGCACACCTTTAAAGGCGACGTTATATTTAGGCTGATCTTATTGACCCCTGTTTTTGTTGACGAACGGTTGCAGGGCGCAACTGTTTCTCGCCGGTTTCCTGTAGGGATCGGACCATTTCTCCGAAATCAAAGTCCGACAGTTCCGTTCTTATTGGGGTGTTTTCGCAAAGGCACAGGTTACGTGTGGATCGGTGAATGGGCGCGATCACTTAAAAGGCGTAACAGATTGAGCCTCTTGTCGCCAGTCCGTCTTCTTGTTTCCAAATACTCCATCCATATGCCGTCAAACATGTTTTGACCCACCCCAAACCGTCTCTGCCGGTGCCCTTGCTCGAACCTTGCGCGGCTCCGCAGGGCACCCGAAACAGCTGTGGGTTATCAGCAGCCGCAGCGGAGCTACTTCGAGTAAATTGGCGAGGCAGACGTGTGCGGGGCGCGAACCGGGAAAGACGAGCACCCAAGACAAGAAGTGTCAGTGCGCGCCCTTCGGCGTGGTCGCGGTGGCTGCCGTGCAACATAACTCGAAACTACCGCTAAATTTATCGCCAATCTACCATCTTTCACCTGGGTTCTACCCAGCGTTTTTTTGCCGCTCGAAAAGGAGTGAACTCTCTTCTGTCGGCGTCCCCCTCGTTACATGATCGATAATTGCTGATGATCACGTTCAGCGTCGTCGCCATCGCCCCTCGAGTTGAACCTGCAGGACAGGCGTCGTCGCGGTGCAAGCTCCCCTCAGAAGGCTACTTTCAGAAGGAAGCACGATGCGGGCTTCCGTCGCGTCGGCTTTTCTCGGCACTCTGCTCATTCAGCTGGTTGCCTCGCTGGACCTCCATCTGACCACCACCGACGATGGCTACATGACCGTCATTCAGGGTTTCGCTACGCAGCTAGAGTGTACAGTCAACACCTGTGTCCGACACGTGTCCACCGTGAGTTTTTAACAAAATATCGACTGTCTTAATTTTTAAGCTACCTTTACGCAACCCCAATTCACAATAAAAAAAGTTATTCTTTCACTATTTGTTTCCATATAACTTTTCATCTTATGGAATACTGGTTACAGTAATTACAGTAATTTAATAGCTATATTTTTTTATATTCTGAACTTACCTTTACATAATTTCAACCTACATACTGTTGTTTTATATTACAAAAGCCTCATGACTCAAATCAATGATTAATACAAACCTAACTATGGGAGCGGATTTCATTTCAAAGCTGTTTGACAGGCCTACAGTAATTTCAAGTAGAAAATGGTGCAAGACGTTGTCTTTGCATAAGGATTTTTGTGTATTGCAAAGAACAAATGTCAACAGCTTTAATTCACATTAGCTTTGCCCCTATCGTCCCTGGTGTGCAGGTTTTGCCTGTAAAATGCTGTAAAAAGCAAAAGAAAAGGTTCTTGCATCTTTGCTGTTCATTTCGACCTGAATTTCAATGGAGTTGTGCTTGTTTTGACAAAGTATTGAATGCGTGTGGAAATACGGGTGTTTCATTGTGAACACGGTATACTGTAGCATCCTTCATTTTCTCGAGTACATAACCTTTGTTTACATTCGCTTGGAGGACTACGATAAACCCGTCGTCCCTGTTAAACCAAATTCATGACTACTGCAGTAGAGATTTCCTGATCACCGCACGCCGTTTCTCTCAGCGTTCCGGTTTTCGGCTGTTGGCTCGTTTCATCTGCGTACTCTGACCTGCGCTTTAGGTAAACTGGTACAAAGACGACTTGCTGCTGTTCAACGGGACCGAGTTCGTAAGCAGTTCAGGCGTCGACCCGTCATCTGTCCTTCTCCAGCACTCCATCGGTCCTGAAAAACCGCTCGGTACCTCTGAGTGTCCACTAAATGTCTCACCTACACTTGCAGAATGCATCAACGCCAAGTGCTCCAGTTCAGCTGACTGCGACGACGGCTTCCACTGTGTGGAGAGCGAGAAGAAGTGTTGCAAATGTGGTGCGGAGGAGTTCACGGTTCTGCTCACGAACCTCACTTTCAACGATGCGGGAAGATACCGCTGCCAGCTGTCGAATCAGATGCAACAGCTGGAGTTCCAAATCGAAGTTTTGGGTAACAATACGCCAAGTAGAGTGGTTTGAGCATGGTGACGTTTAGAGAGTGACATTCACGGCGGTTTCCACGA
The DNA here is from genome assembly GCA_016648015.1 of Steinernema khuongi. NCBI lineage: Eukaryota > Metazoa > Nematoda > Chromadorea > Rhabditida > Steinernematidae > Steinernema > Steinernema khuongi. The sequence goes on from JADLIF010003316.1 coordinate 15,675, forward strand.
GAATATCACCTACGACCACAGCGACTGTTGCGAGAAGAAGGGAATCTCTCCTCTTTGCAAAGCTATGTGCCGCCCGCAAACCATGGGACAGGACCTATTTGACCCAACCAGGTAGCTCCTTTCCCCTGGACACTGATCCAACGTTTTCAGCTGCAAAACAAACGATTTCAAGCACTTCCTGCAGTGTGGAACGGAAGGCGGCAAACGAAACTACGTGGACTGCTGCCGCAATCAGCAGGTTCCCTCGTTCTGTTTTGACTTCTGCTCGGCCGACTTCAAGGTACTCTCTCTTCCGAGTTTTTGCTTGATTGCTCCGCTAATGGGTCGTTCACATGAACGCAACACATTCACCGAAACAACCTTGGTTTGTGTTTGGGAGTAATCAGGGACAGTGAGTTCGTCTAAAATGGGTGTAAAATGGCATCTTGCTCCCAAGTCGTCAAGATGAAAAGATCAAAGGGAACAGTATTCGTTCTGGGACCTGTGATTACAATGGTGGACAGGGAGCATATTATAAACTGTGCCATAGTATTTGCCCTCGGGACAGTGAACGATTCTAAAGCAAAAGAACTTTACATGTTCGTATGTAAAGCAGTATCTACAAAGAACCATTGAAATAACATGCAGGGATGCAGGTGCATGGTCACACTTTTAAGCAAACCACCCTACGATGATAACGAAGACAATTTAGATGTTAAAAAAATCCCATCGTCTCTGCTTGTACTATCTTCCCGAGATCTTTGAATGCTTTAACCGCGCATCACTGCCATATCCCGACCCGCCGAAGGACGTGCAAGTCACAGTGCCCGAAACCAAGGGCAACTTGAGAGTTTGCTGGAAGGCACCAAGCGTCGCTTTGACACCCAAACAGCTCGAGATTCTCTTCTACACGATCAACCTTAAGAAGATGAACAACGCTGTAAGTGACTCTATGTCTGACGGGTAAGCATGAAGGAGCTCCTCGTCGCGAAGATTCTCTTGCTTTCAGACGGCCACTTAGAAGCTCGGCCAGAGTGAAAAGAAAGTTGACCACGGTTGACTCGGACGAAGGGTTCCAAAAGGTAGGATGCAGTTTAGGTCGCTAAACATGCTGTGCCCTTAGATCAACACCACCCAGACGTGCCACACGCTCCAGAACCTCGGAAACGGCAAAACATACGCCATATACGTGACCAGCACCAATCAGTTCGGAATGAGTGTGCCGAGTGTTCGCCGAACGGCCACAACAAACGTCTAAGCTGGAAAAAACGGGAATATTGTCCATTATTGAGGAGAGGAATGCTCTCTCGTTGCACCGATCTGAACTAATAAGATATGAAATCTCTGTCAATACATTGCCTTTTCTAAATGTTATATTTATTTCCAGTACAGTGTGGCTTCGTTTATGTTTGTTTACATTTGGCGGCGCGTCGCTAGGCACTTTAGATCTCATTTAGCAAACATTGGAAATCCCTAAGCATGGTTTGTTTACACGGACGGCTTAGTCCGATAACAAGGAACAATTGAACACTGCCTAGAAGCACCACAATGGAGCTAATCGCAAATTACGAATGGTTTTTGGGCGGATGAGGATAACAAATGTTTTCCACTCCTAGATTTTTCCAAACGCATAATTCTTGGGCAGATTCCGTGGATTTCTTGGACACTTAGTTATCGTCGATGCAAATTCAACCTTGTAGTTGCTCTTTCATAATGTGGGAAGCTTCATAGTGAACCCAAGTAATAGAAAAATTTATTAAAACCGAAAAAACTGGCACTTATATTTACAAATGAAAGAGATTCATGCTGAAACCGGAGTCAAATGCGGAAAGGGACGATGAAGGAACTAGGTACGGCGCTGCCTCCTTCGCACTTGTTTCGTCTTCACAGGAACGGGCTCCTCTTGCTCCGACTCCTCGGGAATGTCTGCGTCGGAGCTCGACTTTTCACCCGATTCGGGCTCGACGGCCTCTTCCTCCGACTCGCGATTCTGCTCCGTCTCCTCCTCCTCCTCGTCGAACTCCTCATCCAGGGAAGACTGGCTTTCGTCCTCCTCGTCCTCTTCCTCAGACTCCTCCCCGTAGTGTCGTCGCTCGGCGGGACCCTGGGTCTTGTCGTAGGAGTCCGAGAGCTCCTTGAACTGTTTCAAGGCGTTCTCCAGATCACGCACGTATCCTTCCTTGGTGTGCGAGTGGGCCAGTGCCTCCTGGGCCTTCTGGTCGTCCTCGGATTTGGACAACGCGGCGGCGACTTGTTCCGATTTGGAAACACTCTCGATCTGCTGCAGAATCTTGCTCATGGCCAGTTCAGTTTCCTTGAGACGCGACTGCAGGTCGTGCAACTGTCGCTTGCCTGAAGCACTATCTTAGACTGCTAGGTCAGCGCGCACTCACCCATTCGTCCGTTTCTCTCCGACGCCTCGTCCGACTCACTTTCGTAGTCGTCCTCGGACGAATATCGTCGACGCGACTTTCTCTTCTTCTTCGACTGCAAATGTCCATTTAGGATTTGAGATTGTTTCCGTCTATCATATTTTGTAGAACTGATGGACTTGTATGTTTTAGGACTTTTTAGGCCTTGATCAAATCCGTGGAACTTTCAAATGCAAGGAGGGAATGTCGCTGTAAAAGTGTTCTTTGCTGATAATTGTTACGGAGGAAGTGATAATAAACGGGTCGCGTCTTAGTAAATCCAAACCATCCAAAATCTTCAAAACATTAGTAGTTTTTAAATCCCGAAATTGATTCCAATTCATTGCATTCAGCGTGTGTAAAACAAATAAACAAATGGATCTGCCAAATGGCTGTAAACAAGAACGCACCTTGAACAGTGTGTACACGAGGAACACGACGACGCCTACGGTGTACAGAGGCAGCATCCACGTAAACATTCCCTTGCCAGAGGAGGCCGGGGTCTCCGGCTGGGGGGCCATGCGCATGGCAGGGTGAATATCCGGACGGGGTCCAGCCGAAGCCCGAGGCGAGTTCATCGCCGGGTGGATCGGCGGTCGCTGTTGGTGATTCGGAGTCTGCTGCTGGCCCTTGCTGAACAACGAGACGAGCATCGGGTGGAACATGGACGGGTAGAGAACGCCGAAGCAGACGATGACTATGGCGATGACCATGCCCAGCTTCCAGGTGGGCAGCGAATCTTCACCCTCATCGTAGGAATCAGATTTCCGTCTCCGACGACGGCGCTGGTGGCCGCCGTGGTCGAGGGCTGGCGTGGACGGCATCGGAACGGAGGGCTCGGAGACGGGTGGACGAGTGAAAGACGCCGGCAGAAGCGGCAGCAGCGGATTTGCGTTTGTCAGCTGACTTGGTATAAACTGCAAATGACCGATAGAACGTTAGCAGCAGGCGTCCTCGCAGAGCGTCGAAAGCGCGACACACGAATCAATACACGTTGTCTGAGAGCGGTGCGCTTAGGGCTGGCCACAGAGTCCTGCGTCTGTCTGTGCGGGCCGGCCGGAAGAGGACCACCGCTGGCCCGAGTCCCAAAGCAATGGCCCAAAGTAGTCGCCCCGCCATTCATTCTATTGGTTTTTGTTATTTAGTCACTGGGACGACGTTGATTTCGTGCCCTCTCTCTCTCGAAGCTCTAACACTCTGGCAAGCACGGGGCCGGCTACGCCCTAGCCGATATGTTCATTTTACTTAATGCCTGATATGATACCAAAAATCTCACGGAACAGGATAATTTACATGATAAGTTATGGCTTAGAGACTGGTCGCTTAAGGCACTGGGCACTATCTCTGTTTAGAACAGCTTCTTGCAAGCCTTGGCCAAAAGGTCGAGTGTAACGTCCAGGTGCTTCTGGGTGAAGACGAGCGCAGGTCGGAAGCGAATGCTCGCATCTCCACAGCCCCCGATATGCAGTCCCTCGGACAGGCAGGCGTCGATCAGCTGGTCACGAGTCTTTGCGTCCCGGAGGTCAAAGGCACAGAACGTTCCGACTCCGCGGCTGTTAGATATCTTAAACGGTGTTGGTCTCACAAGAAGCTAGGGATTCAGCGCGTACCTGTTGAGGGTAGAGGTCCTCCAGCTTTCGAAGTCCAGCCAGCAGGTTTTCGCCGACTTTCTTGGTGTTTTCGACAAGCCCGTCGCGTTTGATCACCTCGAGCGCCTTCTCCAGAACGACCAGTTTGGACGGATCTCCCATCCAGGTGTTGTAGATGCGATAAGGCTAAAAAGAGGAAACTTGCTGAAGGAGATTAGCGTTCCGGACGGGTTTGTGAACTGTTTGGAATTTTGAGGGTTGGTTGTCAACCTAGTGATGTCCAAACACCCAAATTTTGACTCCTCAAAATTATTTACTTGTCCTTTGTTCCACTGTGAACTCCCCCTCGTACCTCGTTCACGCGCAGTTCCTCCTTGAAGTAGTAGCCTCCCGTGATCATCTTCTTCGAGAAGGTGACCATGTCCGGAGGAGACTCCAGATTCCAGTGGTCGTGCGCCCAGAAGGAGCCCGACGCTCCACCGCCCGTCTGCACCTCATCCACGATGAAGACAATTCCGTGCTCTTTGCAGATCTTCTGCAGACCTTTGAAGAAGTTGGGCGACGCATAATGGTCCCCTCCCTCGCTCTGAATGGGTTCCACGATCAGCGCGGCGACATCTCGCTGCTCCTTCTTTCGTGTTTCGATAAGACGCCGGACCTCGGCCAGACACTGCTCGTCCTGTTTTCCATTATGGGCCTCGTGCTTCTCCAGAGGGTACATGTAGCGTGGGTAGTTGGCGATGGGCCAGTCCAGTGCCGGGATGTCCACCTTGTGCACGGGCTTCGACCGCGTCACGCTGAGCATGGCGAGCGAGCGGCCGTGGAACGCGCCGTTGAAGGAGAGCACAGAGAGGTTCGGAGTTCCGGGCGGATACTGCATCATGCAGCTCTCGAGGTCCTGGGGCCTAGGGGGGCCTCCGCGTTTCTTTGTCTGATAGTGGATGAATGCCGTCTTAAGCGCGTTTTCATTGGCTGACGTGCCGCAGAGCATGGTCTGGACGGACTTCAGGCCCTTAGGCGCAACCTAAGACAGACACTTGTCCCGTTCTGTGTGATCGTTTCTCACCGAGATTAATGCCTTTTGGATCATATCTGGGAAGTCATGTCGGGGGAACGAACCCAGCGCTGGCCGACTGACGATCGAAGTGATAAGTCGTGGGTCGGAAGCGCACTTCACTAGGTCAGGATGGTTGTAACCCAGAGGCAGCGAGGAAATCTGCATGTAGACATCGAGCAGCTTGTTACCGTCCGCGTCTACTAGGTAGTTTCCGAAGGACTTCTCATAGTCAACAAACATTTTGACCGACGGCGTTTGCTAGAAACGTAAACAGAAGCAGTGTACTGTTTGTCTTGCCCCCTTGCTTACATGGATGGGATCCATTTTCTCTTTGAGTGCCTTTGATTTGGGTCCGGGAATCGCGGTTCCCACATTGGGAGAGCCTGGTTCAGCGCTCGCCACGCCGCTCAGAGACCGGAGATTGAGAATTGCTGAAATCCAGATCAAAAAGATAGTGCGGCGCTTCTTTTGCAAGCGATCAAAGATCGAAAACTAAACAGTCGGGCTCAGATCACTTGATGTGTGAGGCGTTATCTTGTTTTTTCGCTGCCCTTCCGCCACGTGAACGTGCGTCGAACGCAGAAAGGGTCAGAATCATGCGATCATAAAAGTGCAAAGGCTCACAGCAAAAGGGCACCGCCACTGGTTCCGCAGCGAAAAGTACCGTATGAAACAAAAAAGTACCGTTTTGGCGGACAGACGCCAGGAGACGTAAGGAGTTCATGCTGTGCCGGCGGGTGGGGTCGAGTCTGAAACGAACGTACGGACATGCGGTGACGGGAACGCGCCCGAGGGGGACAGGACCGCTAAGGGGGCTCGCCGCACGCGGAGAGAAACACACGACGAGTAGAGGACAACAACGGCGAGCCTCGCCTCTCTCTCGCCTCCTATCAGTGCCCGTTCTTTCCCCCCAAACAACCCCCAAATAATTCCTTTACACCGACAACACGCAGCGCCCTCCCAGCAACACATGACATGCCGCGACAAAAGTGGCGAAGCGCAATCGGTTTCCAGTGGCGAAGAACCGCCCGAACCGCTCAACGGAAAGGCGTCGACGCCGAGTCGGCAGCATGGACCAGAGCTCAACAGGAGCGTTTATTGTGTAAACAGGGAAGTGCGTGCAAAAAAGAAGAAGAAGATACTATATGCTACGTTACACATACTTTACACCCGTTTATTAGATGATACGATATCAAAATTGAGTTGGTACAATCGATACGTAGGGAGCAAAGTAGGGGAGTGGAGGAGTAAGGCTGACTGTGAAGAAGGAAACAAAGTGGAGAATCATAGCTTTATATATGCATTCAGACTAATCAGTTATTATAACTCGATGATCTTTATTTATAGCTGAGTGATCGTGGTGGTGGACTCGATGCCGAAATCGCGCAGCCTCTTCAGCACGGGTCGATAGACATCCCTGGAGACGGGACGCAGCATGCCCTTTCGTTGGATTTCACCTAAAACACGGGCGTTGAGCGCAGAGAAAGGAGCTCGAGCACTAACCATTGAGAACCATCTTGGACACGATGGCGGTGGTGTATCCGACGGTGCGCGCCATAGCCGAGTAGCCCTTGGGTTCACCGTAAGCGACCATGCTGATACGGTGCAGTTCTTTGCCTCCGCTCGGAAGCTGCACGCCAATGTCGTGGTTCAACACGACCAGATCGCGTTCGTTAGGCTTGAACGCGAGGATCTTGGCCAGATGGGGAGCCAGAGTGTCCAGAGGACTTCCGTGTCGCTCAGCAACGATTTCCGACAGCAGACCCAGCTCCTGCAGGGCATCAAGTTCGGCCTTCTTAGTGCGTCCCAGCCGCTCAGCCACGATGTGACGCAGGGAATCGGGGAAGATGTCCATCTGCTGGTTGAGTTGCGAGGCCAAGAGTTGCTTCTGAAATGGAGTGATAGGCTGGAACGGCATAAAAAGACAGACTTACCCATGTGAGGTCGGGTCCTTGCATGGAGTTGAAGATTTCTTTGCGTTCAGTGCTCAGATAGCCAGTAGCTTTCAGAGCCTTAATAGCTTCGACGAATCCCTAAAGAGTTTCATAAGAGGCTACTATGATTCCAAATTGGTAACAAACCTTGTAGCGGAGTGTGCCACGGATCAAAGTCTTGCACTCGCCTCCGATGTTGTAAATGTCCAAGTACTTCGTGGAATCACGGTTCGGGTAGCCAATGAGGTTGAAGCCGGGCATGAAATCAATGGGATAGAGGTTGTCCAGAACGGCTCCCTCCGGGCCAATATCGACGATCTTTCCATTCTGCAGGTAGCGCGCGGGGTTCATCAGCGCCTGGAACATTCCCTTGGGACTCCAGCTGAACTTGTAGCGCAGAGGGTTGTCAGAAGCCTCGGGAGCAGGCAGACCTCCGCAGAAGCTTTCGAAGGAAGTGATCTAAAGTTAAACATGAGAATGTTGTCGCCTCAGAATAACCTCACCTTTCCACCATGCTCATGAACGCGGTCGAAGCACTCCATGGCGAGCATATGGTCTATTCCAGGGTCAAGTCCTGACTCGTTCATGATCGTCACACCGGCATCGGTGGCACTAAAGTAACGAATACTTGCAATTTTCAGAAGGCACACTTACGCTTGGTCGAGAGCATCGAGTTCGGGGCTGATGTAGCTGCTCGTGACCATGTTCGTCTTGTTCTTGATGCAGAGCTTCGCAACTCCGGCGTGATACGTGTACGGAAGCAGAGAGATGCATAGGTCGTGTTCAGCGATCAGCTTCTCCAGAGCTTCAGGGTCCTTGTTGACATCCAGGACGACGGATCCAATGTTGCTTCCGAGTTTGGCCAGACGTTGTCCGTCTTGGGGGGAGTCAGTGCCGACGGTGAGAGTGACGTCATCCTGCATGGAGTAGAAATGGGCCAGCGGGTCGGAGACCATTCCCGCTCCAAGGAGAAGGACCTTCTTCTCCGTTCCGCTGACGGATCCACTTTTGTGGTTGGACTTCATCCTGAAACAGTACAAAGGTAAAAAATGCGTCTGTGTCTTAGTAGCGAGGTGTCTGCGGCGACGCAAACAACACCACGCCACGCGGAAGAGAGTGGCTGGCGTGGTGGTCCCATTTTCAATGCTCAAACTGATAAGTCGAACGCCACAGCTTGTTTGACTACAGTTCCCCGGGGCACAGATCACGAAGAACTTACGTTTGATCGCGGCGAAGCTGATCGATGTACTCGAAGTCCGGGGTCAGTTGTCCATTTGAGGTGATGATGGCCCTCTTGACTTCATTGCGGCACTGAAGGCGCTCGAATGGTTGATCAGTCGCGCAGTTGAGCTAGAAAGAAGCCATGCTGAACGACTAGAGTCCCAAAAACTCGCATACCATGTCCACAACGTACGGGTACAGAAGGTGTCCGAACTGCTCAGTAGCCTCAATAGGCATCTGCGCGGGCATGTTGTCGATGCTGCAGACCAGGCATCCCGAAGGAGTGTCGAAACTGAAAAAGGCGATGGTAATCGTCATCAGTGAACGTTCAGAAATTGGCATGCAAAGGAGTCTAACTACAACCTTAGTGGTTTGCCCCAATGTGTCTTCTTGTTGTTACTCTCGCTACTAGAATAAGCATCCCGGTTCAGTGACGTTTCCAAATGGATTTGCTGGTCGTTACCTATCGGAACACTTGTTGAAGTCCGCGTCGTAGATGCTAAACGGCTTGTCGATGGTGGTGCACTCGGTCATGAACTCGATGGATCCTCCGGGGTCGGCGGAGATGTCGCTGATGGCGATCAGGCGATGAGGAAGAGTCGGACATCCCGGTTGATCGAACTTCGTCTTCGGCGTTAGAAGATGCTTGGCGTCCGGGATGGTGATGAGTCGAGGAGTGTTGACGCCCCAGTAGACGCCATTGATAATCACACTTGCGTAGGGAGCAATCTGAAATGTGACGTGGCGATTAGCTTCCCCGAGCAATGGAAAGTACTTCAGAGGCGAACTTGGAGACGTAGAGCTCGGGGTGCTTCTCGAATTCTTCCTTATTGAAGGGGCCCCCGTGTTTCGGGACCATATGGTCAGAGCGTGTCACAACACATCCATAGACCTTGTTCAGTTCTAAAGCAAATAGATTACATGAGACTTCGATAAAAAAGACATACGGCCTTTCTTCGCGACCTTGGGGAGAGTCGCCACGTCGACGTACTCATGAGGCAGGTGCTCGAACAGCTCTTGGGCACCCTGAGACACGTTTCCGGATCCAGTAAAGACGAAGATCAGAGGGCCCAGAGAGCGTGGCAGTCTGTTGAGAGCGATTTCATATCCAGTGTCGCGGAGAGCATTGATAGCCATGTGACTATCACTGTAGTTATGAGCAAGTCCGATATGGAGGAAGGGGGTATGGTGTCCCAGCGCCAAGAGACGAAGACCAAGTCCGTGGAGGATGTCGATGAAGCCGGCATATCCGGCCCACTTTCCAAACATGACCAATCGCTTTCCGTTGTCGTCGACCATCTTCTCGTAGTCAATCAGACGAATTTTCTAAATCTTGTCTGATATTCAGCCCTCTCACCTTCCGCTTACCCGCTGCAGAATAGTGTCCAACATCTCCATGTTGTCTTGTTGAGCCTTGATGGTGTGCGAGAAGAAGGCGTAGGTCTTATTGGCGAGGAGCTGATCGACGGGGACCTGCTTCACGGAGATGATCAGTTGCGCTTCCGAGAGATCTTCTTGGACGATGGCACCAGACGCGATGTAGTCGTTGATGGGGAAAGCGCGACGGTTAGAAGGTTGGATAAGAACCTTGATTCCCTGCTTGGTCAACTTCTTGACGTGCATAGGAGCCAAGGGGGCTCGTCGCTCCCACGCGTTGATGGTCTCTCGACGGATGCCGAGACATGGGTTTCCGCGTCCAACGTATTGTGGAGCCGTCGCCAGGCATCTGAGACTGTAGCACTTTGCTACACCACCGACTCTGTTGAGTATCATCTGAAAACATCCGCCACTCGGTAAGTAACCCATGCAAAAAAAGCATACATTCAAGAGAGAACCAGGTGGCCTAACCACGTGCGCGGACACTTGAGCTCAGAAGTGGCTCCACACAGAACGAGCACGAGAGTATATCACTAAGTGACCGTGCGCTTCGCCATCGCAGAGATAAGATAAGCGCGACGTCATAGGGCTACGCCGATGGCAAAACGAGTCTCAAAAATGCAACTGTATGTTCTCACACTCTAAAGACACCTACTAGGAAGGTCTATCGATGAAAATAGCGAGGAAGAAGGTGGAATGACCGCCCAGGTCGGAGACCGCACGATATATTGGACAAGGGCACCAAAAAACGAGCCTAGCGAGCAGTGAACGCCATATCAGCACGTAAGAACGAGAGTAGAGAACAGTGGACGCGATATCAGGGCAGAGGGTGGCGGTGCAAAGCAGCACAAATTCCAGGAAAGGAGGAAGGAGCTGGGAACAGCCCTATTGATAAAGCAAAACTGACGCAGCACCAGCGTTGCAACATGGTTATGTATCGGGGCTTCTACAGAAAAGCAGCGATAGTGGGAGGAGTCGCGGCGACAGTTACGATCGGAGATATGATAACGGAAAAGTCATGCTCGAAAAGCGTTTTTGCTGCAGGAAGAGCAAAAACCATATTTTATGACCGGCAACGGATCATTGGCCTATGCTAGGGACCCTAACGATGTCCACAAGCGGAGCACTTATCGGGTCAGACGTCGGAGAGTGAATGACGCCGACACCACTCGGGACAGACCTAAACAGCCACGTGACATTTCAGGCGAGTACATATCAGTTGAGCCAGGGGCGGACAAGTAGCCGGCCATGTGCTAAAGTGAAACGTCGTTCCTAAGGTGAACCACGCGTGTTGTGCTCGACGATCGATGGCGCTAGCCAGCCGAGCCACGTGTTTTCGAAGGATAAGCTCTCCTCATCTTCAATAATAATTTGGAAAATCAAAAACATCGGAATTTTCGTCTGACATCAAAAATCGGAGATTTCTTCAAAGATAAATTAGTCACGTGACAAGGGACATTGCTTCTTGTTGATCATACAGGCGCATAAGTGAGGGGCGAACATGACAAGGACGTCGAACGGCAAAACAGCTCGCAAGAAGAACGAAAGAAATCTTTTGAAATATTTTTTCTATAATCTTGATAGTGGGTAGACATAAGTTTTGCAGGTTGTAATTAGAGATGGACAAATCGACTAGCCAAACGGTTTTTTGGAAACTTTTTCTTTTCTCATGTTCTCGTTTTTTTCCTGTTTCTTATAGATCTCCAGTGACTCTTGTAGCCTATGAGAAAAAAAAACGCGAAAAGTAATGGCATGAAAAAACAGTTGTATTTCATGTGTGTGAAATTGTTTCGCTGCTTACATATGCTTTGAGTAGTGAGATCAACCATCTCGGACTCTTGAACCTCCGACCGCCTGATACAGTCAACCGCAGTACTGTTTGAAGCAGGTGGTAGCAGCAAACACAGTTAGTTCCACATGCGTAATTTATCCTTGGGTTGTAATATATCCACAGACGACCGAACTGCATGGTGTCAAATTGCCCTGATTGCACACATGGATACGGTAGACGAGATATTGGGCATCGGGTAGCCTGTAGATTCCACATTAAGTAATCACTAATCAGCAGCGCCCCGTTCATCATTAGTATCCTTTGTATAAAGATCTCATTGGCAAGCTATCCGTCTCTCACACTCACGAGTAAAACTCTGAAACATGTAGAACCGCGCAATTTGCGCGCGCAACCCAGTTCATTTGCAAACAGCCCCGAACACACGCGCGTCAGTGTACGCGGACCCAAACGCTTCTCCTGTCTGCTTCCTCTTCAACCTTTCAACATGTCATTTGCTTCTGCTTAGCTCATTCGAGCCACCTCTACCATCGGCACCAAGGCGAACGCAAAAGAAAGGAGATCAGCGCCTGTATTCGTCCCTGTTGAAATTCTTGAGAGGAGACAACCGATGATGAAGTCGTCATGAAGCGACTGCTGAGCTGATATCTTGCACAAATCTTCCAGGACGTTCCATGGCATTCCAATTGGTTTTCTTTAAACTTGTGGAGTAGAATTGTGCTTGTGCTTGACACCCCTTACTATTGAAGTTTGTATGCACAATTGTTTTCTTTTTCATCACTTTTTGTTAGTCTCCTTTTTGAGCCCTCAGTTTCCATCAGTCATAACTACTTTAATTTTAATAATTTACAGACTATTAGGCACTAATGACGTGAGTACAGTCACAAAGAACTTTTCTTAGAAGTTTAGTTTTATATAATTAATTGTAACGCAAAGGAAATAGAGGGTCTTTGGCGAGGTTCTGGAAAACTTAATTGAAATGGGCACGGAATCAATTAGGAAAAGCTCTGAATAAACTTGTTGATCCGAGGGAACTGTCTCTGGAGGTCGACCTTGGCTTCGTCGGAAAGCGCGTGGTACTTGGCGACGACTTCGATGTTATTCTCCTTGAACTTTGAAGAGCTGACTGCGGCGAGGACTTCGTCGACGTAGGTCCTGGCTTCGGTGCCCAGAGCGTCGATCCTAGCCTTGCTGGCGTCCATGAGAATCTGGAGTCGGGTGTAAAGGGACTCGCTCTTCTCCTTCAGGGCGTTCATGCGTTCCTTTTGTCCTTTGAACTCCTTGGCCCAGTGATCGTTCAGGATGACGCGGTCTTCTTCGGTGAGGCTTCTGAAGAAGTCGACGATTTCGGAGGGGAGCTCAGCTGAAAGAGATGGGACTACTAACGCCTTCAAAGGCAGCGAAGTTTACCAATGACGTCGGCGGGGATCTTGTCGATGTTTCCATCAAAGGTAAAGGGTGCGGCTTGGACGGTGACGGCGACAAGAAGGCAGGCGACGGCGTAGCGGAACATGTTCGGTGTGATGAAGATCCCGACAAGTCAGCTTTTATTTCCAAAAATTGGGGCGGCGTAAATGCTTGTGGGTCGTCTCTAGTAGAGTTCTACCATCTCTGCTGGCATGATCGCCCTAGATCCAGTGAGAACAGAGTTTAGCAACAATAAGATGACATTCGGGGATCTGTTTATGCGCCGCGGATAAGGATGGTAATAAGGTCGCTCCGTTTGCCGTTCTCTGCTCGAGCACTAGCCCGGACTCGAGCTCGATGCTCAATGCTCGTGCTCGTATTGGTCGACTCGTTCCCATCACTGATACGAACAAGGCGAAAAAGCTGGTTGAAACGGTACAAACGTCAAAAAAGAAAATAAAAAGAATTCCACTGATGGCGCGATCGTCTGCAAATTAGTGCAAACACCCTGTCTAGTCTATCAGTCTGTCTAGACAATTCGTGCCCAACACAAAATGTTTCTTGTAGGCGGTTTCGAACACATTTTTAACAAAACACTGATAATTTGTAAATCAGAAACAGCTGCAACGTTGTTTTGACATGTGGTTAAGCCTATGGAAAGTTATAGAGTTACAAACATGCACTTTAACGTCTGTATCCTCTATATAATAAAGGAGAACACCAGACAGTTTTGTGTGCGTGACGGCCGAAAGTGCGAACGCCTACGTTCCATGTATGTGGTCAGGTTGGGCAAACAGCTCTTTTTCACAAAGTTCTCAGTTTCTATCACCTTTTCAATCCTATAATGCTGTCGCTAGTACTGTTTATTAGGCTCTCTAATACATAGTATATATCGGTATGTATTGGCCACACCTCGGTAATTAATACATTAAACTTTAGTTAATAGCATGAAGTCCATGAAACAGTAGAGGAGAGTTAGAACATTTTGGTTCAGAAATTTTCAGCCAATTTTTCACCGTTATGTTGATTATCACCGTCCGATAGGGTGGTCCATATAGATTTGAAGCGGCTTATGCACACGACATGGGAAATATTGGAAATCGAAGGGCTTCTCCTCGCCGACGGACAGACCAACGTAAGAGCGCGCGGCGCCGTTCGTCATCAGTGACCAGATGGCTTTCGCTCGTGGCGCCATTGACCCTGTGCATGCCGTGGCCTGTCGGCTTGCGGAAGTGAAAGTGGCCACCGGCTCCAGGCATGATCTGAAGGTTGTCCTTCAAGAAGGTGTGGTGACCACTTATGACGCGGTAAACTAATTTACAATCTGTTAGCACGAGGATGCCTCTTGGACGCCAGCGAAATCTCATGCTGTGCCCAGGAGATGGCCTATTTGCGGACGCTGTCTCTTTCTTCGCTTTCGGCAGCTGTGAAGCAAGCGCTGGACAGCCGGGACTACCGCTCGGCGACTGCGCTGGCCTTGATCAACCGGCCAGTATGGGGTGGAAAACGACCGGAGCATGCTGATAAAGGTTGGTTTTCTGTGGCAGAATCCTGCTATTCAGTGGAGGACCAGATTGAGCAGATTCATAGAGTGGTCCGGGTGGAAGATTCGATACGTATAATGCCTTTCTATACAGGAGAAAGCTGGATGTAGCTTTTTATTCTTTTTACTGCCGACTTAATGGTTACTACAATAAAAAAGCTGTTTTTTGTGCTCACATATTAGCTCATATAAGAGTGTCTTTCAGGCAGTAACACGTTCGAACGAATATGTGCGCATATTACGGCAAATCAATGGATAGAAGTGATAAAGCTGTGGCCTTCAGCCGATTGGTTCCACCTGTTGCTCCTTCTAATCGACCGTGCTTCCGCCAGTCAGATGAACATCGCATGCAGCTTCCTCTCTCAATTAATTCCAAGTAACATCCTCCGGTCTAGGTTGATCTGAAACCTTTTTTAAGCCCAGTATTCTGTGATTCCTGCTGTGATCTCCGGAAATATCGAACTGCTCGAAAGTATGGGCGAGATGGCTTCAGCCGAGTACTTTAAGTATCATTGGAACGACGACACGGTAAAGGAAAGGCAAATAGCTGATGTGAACCGTGGAGTTTAGGAAAGCCAGCATTCTGAGATGACCGAGGAGGCTGACGACTGCGACGACCAGCTCTCCTTCGAGTCTCGGCTTTCGAAGCAAGACCACCACTGCGTGAACATGTGGCTGAGCTTTGTGAATGCGATGACTACCGGTGTATCAGAATCTGTATGCACATAGCTATCTCTCTATGATAACCACATATTCAGGTGGAGACTCAATGGCGTCACTACGGTATCGTAACAACCATCGTGGACGTTCTTGTTCCCATTCTGGAGCGTCATTTGGTATGTCCTTTTCTTTGTTGAATAGTTCATAGGTCTTTCCGGATTGCGTAAATGTCACGCAGACAACGTGTTCAACATTTATTTTTCAGCTCAGCGATTCTACACTCTCCGCGCTCTACGAACTAACTGCCGAAGTGCAGAAGGGCCACTTCCAGACGATCCGGGAGCTGTTCGCCAGACTAGCGAGCTCTTCGGACTTCGCGCACGTCACAACCTTCTTGCCCGCCCTGCGAAGGGCTGTTGCATTTGCGGCGGAGACTCTCCCTTCTTCCCGAAACAACTCTTGATCTCGTCTGACCTCTATTGCATACCGCCGTTGCACAATGGACAATCGAGTGGGATGTGCGTGGAGAAATCACCTATTGTGTTTACACTTTCATTTCGTCGTTCTAAATTTCGACGCCGCCGGCGACCTATATATTTTTTCACCTTCGTTGACTTCACCTGCCATCTAAGTGGTCAATCGAAGTCGCCCGCCACTCCGAAGTCACCATGTGCTCTTCCTTGCGCTCTGTGCCGTCGATCACTCTGCTCCTGCTCTGCTCCTGTGTCTTCGCTGGGCTCATCGAGAGGCGCGTCCCTCCCGTCTGTCCACAGGGCTCACGTCCCATGCTGCGTCCCGACGGACTTCCGAGGAAGTGTCTTCCACACCAAAACAGTCTGTGCGTGAACGCGCTCACCGACAAGGTAGGCAGAGTCCCGGAAAACCGTCCCCATGTCTGGTTTCAGCCCAACGCCAACACGGTCTGCTGCTGGCACAACCAGGTCGACTACCACTGCTGTCTGGACGTGACGGCACAGCAGTGTCCCGACTACAACAACGTGACCGTCGTCATCCACAACGCCTTCCCTCAGAGTCCGTTCGCCGCAAGGCAATTCCACTTCCGTGAGGGCATTGAGGACGAAGTAGCTCCCATCGCCTTGGCCCATTTCAACGACAACGAGGTTCAGAACCAGCAGGGATTCCTTGTCCGACATCAGCGAACTCAGCAATAAGTCCTAATAACGCAGGAGTAATAAGATAAAGTCTCTATATCCCAAACAGGTCGTTTATATCCCTAAGTACAAGTGTCTTGAGAGGCACGTCCTAAGGGGGCAGGCTCTTCCGCTCCTGGAGATGCTTTTGGTTGCCGGAGAACGGCGGAGGTTCCGGGAGCTCTTGACAACGAAGAAACGACTCTGAGGCGGGCCTCGTATCGAAGAGTCTCCAGTTCGGCTGTCGGCGCGGTTATTACCACTCGCGACTCAATCGGACACGAGGAGAACCGCGTAAAGATGAGCAGCGCAACGGGCGGAAGCGGCTTAATTATTCCGAAACTGGACAGCGGCAGAGGAGCGGCGGCGGCTGCGCTTGGAGGCCCTTCTTCTGAACTGCCCACTCTTTACCCGCGCATTCATCATCGTCCTAACACCATTGCGGCGAATAAACAGACTTTCCAGCGCGAATAGGGTCGTTCAGACAGAGCCGGCTTCTATTCGCTCTCATCCTCAACAAGCATCGATTATGCATCACACATGCTTGTTCTTCGCTTTCCGTTCCCTTCCGCCTCCCTCGCACCCCTCCCCTCCCGGCGGGCCCGCATAAATTCCCGATTTACGCTACCCGCTGTGGGCACTGTCGCCGTTGTTGCTGCGAGCACCTCAGATGCCGATGTTCCGGCGACGAGAGGTGCTCTCCGATCGTTTCAGTTTCGGCACCCTCAGGGGACCGACTGCATAGGTCGTGTTGACACATGAATGGATATGAAATCGTGTTTGAGCGTGTACGATGCGTCCCAAAGGACTCTATTAACCGGCACTTAGGCGTCAGAAACCCTCCGCCCAGCGTTCAATTATTTAAAACGAAAAGCGTTTTTCGCTCCTCTCCCGTGCATAAATACAGCTGTAGCGTGGCGCCGGCTTAGGCTTCGATCACACCCGCTATTGTCGGTCTCGCGCCTTTGTGACTGCAATCAACGCGACGACCAGAGATGGAATGCAGTCGCGCGATGTTGCGTTCTTTAATGGGGTGTCCGTGGCGCGCACTAATTGTTTTTGTTGTTGCAGGCGGCGGCCGGACACGCTGCCACCGGGAACGAAACGCGCGAAGTGTGATGCCGGTGGAGAAGCCGGGCAACGGTGGCAACGCGGTAGCGACAAACAACTAGCAGTCAAGGTACGGACGGGGGCCAGAAAACTTCGCCAAAAGGCCAAAAAGCCGGGCTCACAGCAAACGTCGCGGAGAACGATCCGTCTCCCTCGCGTTTGCTCTGCTGGATTGCGTTGTTTGCGCTTCGCGCATCGACTCAACTCGCACTTTCGATCCACCGGCACGATTCCGCTTCGGACGGCAGGACCGCGCCCGCAACAAACTAACCATCTAGCCCTTTTCGATTTAACAGCCGCCGCGGCGCACGCCCGCATCGTTGCCCGCCGCAGCCCAACCCTCCGCGAGAGGAGCGCGCCTCTCCCCCGATGAGAATACCTGTTTTCCGTTTCAGAGTGTAAAGCAGTAATGATAGTGATAAGAAGTGTCGACCGGGTTGTAGTTCAATCAGTTCGCTTCCCATGTTTTTCTCGCCCGTTGTCTTTCGCTGCGTCCGCTACGGTGCACTCACGGTCAACGTCCTGCTTGCCGTACGTTCCTAGGCTGCGGCGACGGGGCCCGTCTCCGGCGCCGCAGCTCCGTCATCCCTCGCGTGATCTTCGCTCGTTCAGACCGCTGCCGTCGTGCTGTTCGCAGTGACCGTGTTGAGCACGTTTTGGCCCCCAAAGCCCACTGTCGCCGCGGAGCCGATCAACAAACACCACCAGGCAACATATAGTCCTTCTGCAATCCAGTAACCTGCTTCCGGTTTAGTTCTTCTCCGCCATCCTGTGCCTAAGTGCCTTCAGTCTATTCATCCTATGTCTCTCCGTCTTCGGAATAGCTTCCATCTGCGTCCGCAGTTCGTTTTGCCTTCTAACCGTGAGTGTTCTCTTCCTCAAAAGCCTGAGTTCCACACCGCATTTCTAGTACATAACGGGTCTTCTCGCCTTGATTTCCACCCAAGTACTTGTCGCCATCTTCAGCGTTGCCAGCAAATCACACGTAAGCCCGTGAAACGTTGGACGACGTTGCCAAATGGTCCTTCTTTCAGCTACATGACAAATTCGTGCAAGACTGGAAGCTCAACGTCACGCAGTGCGCGCAGATACACGACGCCTCGCTGACCGAAGGCTGCAGGGCGTGGTACAGGCTAGTGGACTCCGAGGGACTCCTCTTCATGGCCCAGATCGCGCTACTCTGTCTGGAGGTCCGTTAACACATGTGTCCTGTTTTATTGAAAGCACAACTTCAGCTATTCTCTCTGGTTCTGTGCGGCATCGTCTGCGAGCGAGTGACCCGTATGGAACAAGCGAAGATCATGGAAGAAGACGAAGACGACGACTAGATGCATGGCGATGTTCCTCCTCGTGCAGATACCGTCGTCACGCGGCAACAACTCGGCCTCCCTCAGGAAAGCGATCTTCTCGGCAAATACGTGTACAAATGCAGATCTAATAAAAAGAGTTCTTCTTCGGACACCCCTCAGCTCAGACGACCGCTTTGCGCTTCGACGCCGCCAGCTGGTTCAACATTGTGTCGATCTTCGCCTGCACCTTTCTCAGACTGTCCCTCAGATGCTGGCGGTAGCGCTAGAAAGGAAGGCGTTGCAGTGTGCTAGACTGTCTCGTCTGGAAATGCCGACCGTTCCACTCACCTCTTGGGCGAGCTGCGAGCGCGTCGAGCTGAATCGCAAATGAGTGTTTTTGCTCACTGAGGCGATTGTCGATTCCAGACGTTCCTTCTCGCTGAAAAGCAGCTTGAGCAGTTTGCACATGTTCATCTCGTAGATCCATCCCGAATGCATCCGGCCCTGGATGTCGCTCTGAAATTGCCACGTGTAATCCCCCGGTGGAGCGTGAACGAGCTAGTGGCTGTGTTTTTCCGGCCTGTTGAAATTCTGTTAAAGACTGAAGCATGGGTGCTGCAGACCCTTTGGGAAAAATAACGTTTTCACAATCAGCTGGTCCAGATGCTTTCCATGTCACAGCCAATTAGATTAATTTCTCTGCGTTCTGCCTGGGGCTATCCGTTCTTTACAAAGTCAATCATGTGCTTTCCAGATTTCCCTGACAGAACTGGTTTGCGGATCAAGGCATGTTGTCTGTGTTCGGCGTTCGTGCAATTGAAAATTCGAGATGCAATCAACGACTGCAAAAGGGAGAAGAAGTGCATTGAATTAAAAATGCATGCCAGACAAAGAAACGCTATCTGCAAAGTTAATTGACCCTAGCCAGAAAGTGTTTTTTTTTGCCATCAATCCAAATTTAATTAAAGTTTCTTTATTTAGATCGGAACTGACAATTTCATTAGAGTTCGTTGATCATTCTTAGCATTGATAGAGCGTCCCGACGGAGTCGAGCTGCGTGTGCTTAGTCACAGGTGGTGACTAAGAATATCTAAAAAAGCGTCTGATGACTCATCGTCGGCTCTAACCAAGCGCTTCTCCAAAGTTACATCATGCTTTATTTGAATTTCTCCCTCAGCCGCGCTCCCGGTGAATCAAAGTGTGTTTTTCGTCAAAGCAAACAACTCCACGATTGTTTGTCTTGCGTGTCAACAAATGGACGCTCATTTATCTGGCGGCCATACAATCTGTCTCTTTTCCGTGCCAGAGATGTCTGCTGTCAAGTTATTAGAGGCGTTGACGGACTGGTTCTGACAGCGAACATAAAAATGTGATTGCCACAGTCGCGCTTTTGTGGGAAAAGAGAACTTGTGGGGCAGGAAAACAGGCTTGAGGAGAGTAAGAAAACACGTCAAGAAGGACACAGAATCCAATCTAGGGACCATAATTTAGTGAGGGTGCATGTTGTGCGAGTTAATTTTAGAAAAAGGACCATGTGTCCTTTAAGTAAGACCTGTTTGTTTCGGGAAGCATTGGAAGAGATTACTTGACCCCCTCCCCCGGGACTTTGTGCTTAAAGGTCGGATCTAGTTTTCGCCCATTGAGCATACTCCCCAGAGTCTACTCTACCTCCTCTTGAAGTAGAGATGAGTGAGGTTGACAAGGTCAAACGGCCCAGGTCTGGATAATAAAGCTGTTTTTCTAGAGCTTTTAATTAACAATTGTAACTACCAACCTTCGCTTTCATGTTTAGAGCTTCAAAGGAGAGAGTAGTGCTTATGTCCGTCTGGACTTGAGCCTCCATTCTCGGCGCAGAACAGGCCGGTGTCTCCAACTCTTTCATCGACTCCTTCTCGCCCAGTTCCGGTGCTTGGCCCACTTCGACGATTATCTCGCTCCCCTCACTTCGATTATTCTCTATGTGACTCTCGTCGTCGTCATCCGTGTGCTCGTATTTCACGTCGATCCCGTTCATGATGGGCGCCGAGAAAGCGTCGGTGACCAGGTTGATGTTGTTTTCCTCGAAGATCGTACTCCGTCTCTGTGTGTGCACCTGCGGCGGACAGGTGAAGTCCGGGTCCTTGAGACTGAACGCCGGCAGACTGGCTCGGTGTATGCGGAAATATGAGGGCGCCGGACGGAAGTCTCCATTATCGTCGCGCTCGAAGACGACGTGCGGCGGAGTGGAGCGCACGCTGGACTGCTGAGGGCTGCTCAGCTCGAACGCGACCTTCTCGCTCCCTTTCAGCACCTCTCGCATCTCCTTCTCGTAACTCAGCTTTTCGAAGTTCTCGTCGCGTTTCCCGGATCCACTTAGTCTCGGCGACGAATCGCTGTTCTGGGTGGCGAGTTGCAGGTAGGGCACACGGGGATATGTGGGTGCAGATGTCGGAGCGTCCCTGAAAGTTGAACAGTGAGCTGGAGTGTCTTCTGGGGCACAGGACATTGTCCAGCAAGGATTAGAAATAGTGCAAACAGGGTGTCACGCAGTTGTGCAACAAAAGAGTGCCCTCGCCAGATAAGCCGAGCCAGCCCGAGCCAGCTGCAACACACAGTTAATTGCACCACAATGCCTCCCCCCATTTTTATAGGCGCAGTCCCGAAACCTTTAAAAACTATCTACCACCTCGAGGTAATATGATAGAAAAGTTATATCCATTTTATGGCGTTACAAACAACTTGTAACGCATCCTTGTACAGTTATTTTACGAGGAATGACAACCGCACCCCTCCTCCCCACTCACTTATATGTAGGTCTAGACTATTCTATCGTAGTTAAGGCCTTAGGGAACGTTCGAAAGTGATGCCTCTGGATTGAGCCGGCTTGGGTGGAATCTATGAGTCTTGGGGACTTTTTTCTTGCTCTTTTACACTACGACTTTTGTTAAACATAAACAGAGGACATGACTGTTGCACTTTATCTCCTTAGAAAGTACATTTCTAAATAAATCATCCGTGATATGTGGTGAACGGAAGCTGCTCATTCATAGATAATGCCGCCGCTCGATCATTCTTCAAATGTTAGTCAAAAATTCAGATTCTCTGGTGACAATCCAGAATAGCAACACACAAAAAACATATGACACTGGAGGTCAAGACAGCTTACTGACTAATTCTCCAACGTATGTAAACAGGGCGCTAAGCCTCCTCAAATGGTGCGTGAGAGGTGATGTATGGAAAACACCGACGTTGGTTAGCTGTCGAAAGGGCGACTTTTATAGCGCGCTTTAGGCATATGCGGACCTACTGAGCATCTTATGTAAGAACCTCAATCTTGCCTTAGACAAATAGAATGTTGCCCCCACCTTTCTTAAAGTATGTTTTCTTAAATGCACGCTAGCTACTGTCCGATGAGGGATGTCTACAAGCTAAATGACTGCTGAAAACTCCACATACCTAGGCTAGTGACCACTAATAGGCTTGGGACGCCACGCAGGTGGTTATCGAGGGCTTTCCGGCAAACATTTGTGCTTTATTAAAGCTGCTTTATTGCTGTTGTCATAACAACGCATGAAAAGAGGAACTCACACATTTTCCATAGTAAACAGCCGGAGGTCGTCGGACAAATTATTGGCCGAGCTCTGAAACGCACATTTCATCCTCTCCGGCATCGAGTAGCACCTACGTGGATGTCGTCGGACAAGTCCTGTTCATCGCCGTTCTTGGCCGCGCTCGACGACGACGTCAGCCGCACTTCGCTCGTTTCGGGCGAGTCCCGTTTGGAGCGACGCACACTGCAGCTGTTGGCTTTGGGCCGATGGAGGGGGGAATCCGAGTCGGACGAATCGGACGACTTCAACCGAAAATGGCACTTCAAAACAGTAATGCATTAGTACTGGAAGGAGAGATATCAGCGAGGGGATATTGACTAAGGGGGCGATTTAATTCGCTTTAATATAGGATTTTCGAGAATTCGTAATTTTGTTTAGTCGAAACCAAAAAGGAAAAGTGTTGTGCAAAAAATAGGGGGAATCTGGGCGCCATTTGGTGTGTAAAGAGATATATCCGACTGTACGCGAACCGCACAACATGCGTGTATAGGGAAATCATCACCGTTCTTCGTTTTATACCGTATACCCTACATGTACCAGTCGATTTATCTACACGCACGTACCAAACCTCGCCACAATCTAAGTTGGAAACTTCCTATGGTGCCCATGTGAGTAATGAGCCTAAATTTAGGGAATTTGGTTGAAGTACCCAGCTGCCGTCAGTTATCTTAAGGCGTAAACGCCGCAGTCCGATAGGATATTGTGAGAAGTAGTCGCTTTCATTCGCTTAATTTCTTTTTATGACTGTTGTCGAAAAGCGTTCGTTTCATTTGAGTCTTTCATTTAAGCCCAATAAAGGGGCGAAGGGTAAACTGCCCAATTTTGGTCTGAATCTACTGGTCCAAAAAAGAAGAACTTCTTATTGCCTCACGCTAATTTGCACTAGACAGAATTCCGTGTCCTTAGAGAATTTGCTGACGGCTTTCACTAGTTGCAAAAATAGCTATTTTGGGGAGTCCATTATTTATGGGGTAATTGCTCTAACTCTGGCGCATTTAAGTGTTGTCTCCCCTTCTTACGCACCGACGTGATTCATTGACAAGGTAATCGAGTGTACTTGGCCATAAATAGAAATGAGGGCTACGTAAGGTAGGAATTCAACTTATTCCGGAGGCACAAAGATCTTTTCTACGGGACTAGCAGGGTTATATCCTGATAGGACTAACAACCAACCTTGCTCTCCTTGAACCTTCTCCGTTCGGCCCTCCTCCTGACCTCCAGCTTTGCGTTGAGCTTGCAGTTGATCGACTTGAGTCGGATGCGTTCCACCTTCAGACTGGGCTGGTCGAGTCTGGCGGTGAAGTTCGAGTCCACAGACACCTGCGAGATCTGCGCCAACGACGGCCGTCGGTGCCGCTGCACGCTGTAGCTGTAGGAGGGCATGTGATTGGAGCTCTGTTCGAAGACGAAGTCCATGCCGCGAGCGGACATGAACGGGTAGTGGCTGTACGGCGTGGCGCAGTCCAACAGGTCGCCGTCGCTCATCGCATTGCGGAGATCGTCGCCGCCGAACTCCGTCGTCCGGCTGGAGTTCGAGCGCTCCGTCTCGCAATTCCAGCGGGACGTCTCCTCGGAGGAGTTCGACGTCGGCATCGCTGAAGCGTTCCGCGCGTACAAATGCAAATGATTACGCGCTTAAACTAATCAACGCACTTTGGACGAGCGATGCCGAGCCAGGAAGACCCTTTGGAAGAAGCGGATAAAAGATGGGGACGCGCCAAATCTTGGCTCAGACACACGTTTGACCGAAGAAGACGTAAGTCTTAAGGCGATGAGATCGGGTTTGGAGCGGAGGAAAGGGTGCATTTGGCTATTAGTAGATTTGGATCCGACTCTCAGATTAGTGACTCGGTATGTCGTGCAATTAAGGATTGGGCCAGAGTGACTAATGCCTTAGTAAACATGGACTTTTCCTTACTTTTGAGTCTAAATACTTTGAACGGTTACTGAAAGCGTGCGCTTCTCTGGAAAAAGCCACTCTAGGCATATCCATAACTGGTGGACAGCGTGTCGATAGTCGTTTCGCTTGGTAGGTGAACAAAGCAACAAGTAAACAGAGGGCTTATGAGTCTCCAACACGGAATGACCTCTTTGTTTCCAGATTTCTTAGGGGCGGTCTTAACGGGGAACATACACAGGGTCTCATAATCTAGGCAAGTGACAATTGAGAAAGAATGTTTAAGGCTTTCCGCTTTCAGGGAAAGAACCCCAAATAGGTACGTTACGTGCATAGAGCCAAGGAGCTTAGCAGGAGTGCGCGCGCCGGATATACGTGGAATGCGACTCTCGAACAGGGCTGAGCAAACGGGGAAACCTAACGGAGCCAGCAACTCCCGTAATTAGAACGACGCCAAGGGGACAAACAAGAGTTTTATAGGCGCAAACGGCCGCACGAACACCTAATGACGATCGTCGGGCAATGTCAATAGGACAAATTAAAATGGCTCATTTAATCGAATTCGTCTCCCGGAGGGGAAGGCGCGTTTTTGAGACGAGGCAACGTCACCGGACAAGACCGGCTAAGGACGGGTCTGAGTGACCACCACCGCCGCCGGTGTCTTCATCGGTCGTCCGATCCCTCAGCGTCGACCTCGTCTCGGCCATCGTCATAGTAACCCAATCAAAAGGAGCTCGGTCGTCCGGCTCATTCGCCATTTCAGCCTCCGGCCATCCAGGTGTCTGCCCCGTGACGGACCACTCACCGATCGCAGAGACGGACAAGTGCAGCAGCGGGAAGCGTGAAGGCTCGTGTCTGAAACTGGGAGTGCGTGTCCACTTATCAGACCCACTTAGCGCTAGGAATTTCTAGACACCCAACGGTTTTAAGTGTCCATTTTTTTTCTTACCGAGCAGATTTAGCGATCTGGAAGCAAAACAAACCGTTTGGGTCTGAAAATACCCAGTTATTGCCCATAACCTGACCTACCTGACGGCGTAGGTCATGCCGTTCCTCGTCGTCCTACAGCAGCAGATGTGGCTTCTTGGATGGTCCAGACAGTTCAGGAAACATAGCATGGGCGGAAGACGGTGGCTTCTCCTCGGTGCTCCGTGGCACAGGAAGCTCTGCATGCGCACCAGTGCACAATTAGTCTAATGACGCCGATGGCGATTATCATTGGACACTTTGCAAGGAGCCGCTGTGCAAGACAAGACGACCCGTGGTCGTCCTGTAGCCATGGATACACGACGGCCTGTCCGGCACGCGCGCGACAAAGGGCCCCAACGGGACTGGCGCGCACGCCAAGTTAAACAAAAGCTATCTTCTTCCACTTAGCGTTGCAATCAATATTCGCTAATAATTAACGCCTCGATATTTCATTAAAGATGGGTGCTGTTGGACGCCGCTCGCTCGGCGATGATGTGCCGGAGGCCAAAAAAGGAACGAAAGCCGAATGACGCACTCCCGAGGGGTGCCAACCGACAGCGAACACCTTTGTCTTCCGGGGTCGAGCCCAGTCTGTTCGTGGGAATTAATTTCCGTGTTTATGAAGACAATGACTAGGCACCTGTCTAGGGGCTTAACTGAGCCCAGAGCTGCTGAAATGTGTCGAGGCAAACACATAAACAAGCGGAGAACTACGCACCGAGTCCGTGCTAGAACCAATCAAAGCGTCTTGTCGGCATGTCATTCAATTTTCATGGCCACCTGTTTGAAAACGTGCGGCTTAAGGGCAGAACATACAAATATGCATGGAGTCTCCTGCAGAATGAGTCACAGCACTTGGCACGACATATTTAATCCAGTTAAATGCAGGTCCAAAGGAACTTTATCCTTACTACCTGAAGCATCTTTACCTGCTTGCATTTTGAGCACAGCTACGTCGCATATCACGCCAACATCGCGAAATTGGAAACCTTCGCCATCAGCGTAGCTTATTTGATTAAGATCCGCCAAGGCTGCGATTATCTCCATCCCTCTCAGGAGCCAACGCCGTTTTAAAGTGTTCTTACAAACGGCAACAAAACCACGTAGGCAATTTAGATATTCTGCTCGACATAATCAACCTTTGCAAGGACAGAGAGAGGTGTTTTGAAACTTGGAAAGTCTCACATGTAATTGGAAATATTTGCCTTATTATTCGTCGCCCAAGTACTGTATATACATTTTAAGTGCCCATTTTGCAATATAAAGCACTGTCAGAGAAGGAAACGGACCAGATTGCCTTCCGACCCTTAAACTGATTTCTGCTCATCAGCAACGGTGTGAGAAACTCAGGGCAGAGAGCATTCCGATTCAAACCGTTCAGGCCATATCAAACACGGTTACACGTCCCACCTTAATTTGCACATGTGTTCCTTTACTTATGAAGTATATGTAAACTGCAGTTTGAAATAATATATCTCGTCATACATTGCCGGTCCCACTCACCGGACGATGGTCACATTCACCAAATTATTTTGCTCAGATTTCGATCGACCTCGTTCACACGCAACACTCTCAGCAGAAAACACCTGGCACATAACAATAGTTCACACAGAACGCGCGCCAAAACATCACTAATTACCGACCAACTCACAATTTCGAAAGTGGATCTTGGCTTATTCGCTGTTTAAACGAGAATTTATACGATAAGCGGTGTATGGGTTCATTCAGTAGGAGGGTCGTCCAAACGGCTGACGAGCATGTATACAATGGTGTTATTTACATCGGCGGTCACTACACAGCTCTACTTCTTCTGCTCCTGTGGAGCGTCTCCCTCGCTGTCGTTGAAGTCGGCCATCTTGGGAATGCCCTTCTGCTGCTTGGCACGCAGAATGTTCATCGGGTGGGAGGCCTGGGAGCGCGTAGTGCGGCCGACGAGCTTCTTGGTGCACGGCGACATAATGGAGTCGCTGGGCGACGAGACGAGGAATTCGCGACGCTGCTGACGAGCGCGAACAATGGCCGGAGTGGACTTCTAAAGGAATCGAACGGAAATGACCACAATCGGAGGAGGACTAACCGGCTCCAGCAGCTTCTGGCTGTCTTGGTTCGGCTCAGGGCTCTGTGGGGCCACGTTCTCGATGGGCTTCTGCTCAGTAGCGGACATGGTGATCTGAAAAGGACAGTGGGTTCCGGTAGCGGAGCAAAGGCCTGGTGGATGTGCGGAATGACGATGCAAGGACAGTTTCGGACAGTGCGATGTTCCGTCGCGCGATCAAAAGAAGGCCGCACTGAACAGTGACGATGGATTGCCTCTGCGACGGACCGCCGCAAACTCAAACGCGAATGTTAGCGCCGTCGCTCCACTTTCCGCGTGGGACCGCTCGTTCGAAAACAGTAAATATCTTACATTCGCATATTTAAATATTGAAGGCATAAAGGTCAGTAGGTTCGGATGCTTTCTGTGGATTCCACTCAATGCATTCTTCGTGTGTGTTATAGATGGAGATGGGCTTTAAAAGTTCCCTTAAAAGTCCAGGAAGAAATAGAGTTATGGAGAAATCTTGTTAATCACGTAAAGTCCTAAGTGCGTCTAACCCGGCAAACCGGTTCATATTCCCAGAATTCCCGATGATGGGTTACGGTAGTGTGTAAAAAAGTCCCCATTTAAGGATAATTTAAAACTTAAGTGGAACGACGTTTCCCGTGTTTTAATGCAAATCCACCAAAGTGAGTGTTTTGTGGCTTCCAGTGCTTCTAGAAGATCAAAGAAGACGACAAATTCTGGAAGTTTCCGGAACCATTTCATCACACTATTGTGAAGAAACGTCACTGCCCCACTCCACGTCGGGGTCAATGTCACGCGTCGCATGCCAGACGGAACAGAAGCGGACCAAAACCGGATGAAAGCTGAAGCTATAAACCACAAAACAGTTGGCAATAAATTCGCATTCGTGTAAAGCAGAACCGATTATCTACAACAACACTTAATCAGTGACCCTTGTCGGTCCACTGTGACCAACTAGCGCACGTAGCGCGTGGATAACAATTGAAGAGCCAAGAAGCCTAAGGCTGCCGGCCAATCCGTCAAACAGTACATATACTACACTAGACCGCTTTCTAGTCTAAATTATGGAATAAAAAAACTAGTCTGAATGCACAAACTTGCCTCTTCACTTGAACCAGGGAGGAAATTCCCCTTTGTGTGATCTCTTTGTTGCGTCAAAGTTTAAAGGTACTTAAAGGCCATAAAGATCATTTCGTCAAAACGCCTATCTACCAGGAGATGACAATGTTCTATGTAGCTACTTTTTGCTTTTAAACTGGTAGGTTTAACGCTTTATTCTTTTCTTTATCGGGTTCTTATACCGGTCCCTGGTAAACCATATAAGGAGTCGTGCCGACCATGAGGTCCCTAACCGATATGATAAGTCTATATGCTAATAGAATGGTTTTTTATATCTAATACATAGTTAACGTTTTGTTAAACCAATAGGCCAAGCCCCCATCACATCTCGGTTAACTTGAACCCTGTGTTAAACTCCACACTGATCAGTTGTTCATACCGTCCTGGAATTCGAACTTCAATCACGTCACCGACAGACGTAAACAGCCTTATTCACCACGCATTTTTATCGCTCTTTCTCGATTTAGCACATTTTCAAATTCTGACTCATCACCGCGTTCATTGTTCGGTTCACCCACCGGAGGACATCACAGAACTCGTTGCGTCATGCGCTATCTGCGCGGCAAGGACGTCGCCCTGGAAAATAGGCATTTGCAAACAACGCCGAGTTGCCGGCTTCCGCGAGTAAAATACAGGTTCCCAAAAAGATCATGTTCGGGTCGTAAAAGAGATTATCCTCCCGCGCTTTTTAGCGTTGTTTTGAGTTATGGTTGCAGATTTCCAGTTATGGAAGGCCGCAAGTAATTACAACAAGTAGTTACATGTAGACACCTGTTCTTTAAAATCAAAGACAAAGAGGAAGTTGCACTTTGCCTCTTCAAGGTTATTAGGCACAGAAGGTACATTCTTAAAAACGCTTTGGCATTTTCTTTCTAAGAAAAAGGAGGCAGAAGCTTTTCCTACCGTAGTCTGTAAAGCTTTTATTCCTTTTGTCTCCCATGAAGACAAGACTGAGGGACAGAATTTCCAACATGTCCTGGCAATGACAGGTGGATAATATTATATCGCTAATCTGGATCTGAAATCTAAAATGCTAATCTGGATTGGTTGGCTACGGTGGCTCGAATTTTTTTATTTGCGACCTAGTATTTCGGAATCTAATTGATCATTCTATGCATTATTTTAGGCCGCAATTTAAACAAAATTGTAATATAATGAGAAAAACTATAAGGGTCAACTATAAGGGTTGCTTTTTTAAGTTCAAAGTCTACGTTTGTCAACAAAGGAGTCTAAGTTGTTCGTTAAAAGTTCTAGGACTAGAATTGAGTTGCTTTTTACGAATAGAACTTTTAGATCTCTGACTTTTCTGCATGTTCACACGACAGTTTACCCTCTTGGACAAGGTATTGTATAATTTGTAACTTCTTATTTTGTCCTTTTCGTAGCCCATATAAAGTCCATGCCAGCTTCTCTATTAGACACTATCTCCCCCTTCCCGTTTGTGTCGAATCTTAGCGTTAACGGTGGAGTGTTCCCTGCACAGTTAGATCGCTTGTCTGTTTATTTCCGCGCGTCACAAGACTGCAAACTCTCGAACTGTGTCATCGTTGGTCGAACGAAAATCAGCTGATCAGCTGCGGAGAACAGCTCGGATTGTTAGTCGAAAGCCTCCTGCAACATCCGGTTCCGCGAATCCTCCACCGGCTTCGATCCCGTGTCAACAAACAAAGACTAAAGACGACACTTTTGTGTCACGGCGCTCGACTTGTTGCAATGGCGCCATCGCAAAATACAAACGGCGTTTGCCGACAATCCAGCTGATTCAGTGGAGGTGTTGGGTAAGCAGGTGAATGCTAGCCGCGCTAACCTTTGGACAACGCGTTCTTTGCATACGTAGGTAGAATAGGACAGACCTAGCCCAAAGAGGTTTACATTGTCAAGTCCAAGGTCCAACAGGAGGATTCCCGTATTCCCTTGCCTGGTTACCGTCAATTTCAGCGACCTGTCATCTTACAGCTCTATAGGTTCACTACTCCAGGACTATCTCGAAATAAAGTCAATTGTGCTCTTCCTGTGCTTTCTACACAGAGTAATACCAATCAAACCTGTACTGAACCTTCGCAAACGTTCTTTAAACATTGCTGCCATAAATCTAAATGAAACAAGCAAAAAATAAAAGAAACGTAAAAACACTTGAACAACAAACCGGTTCCGTGAGGGCAATCACCATGTCTGGTCCGAAGCTGTTCGATGAAAGGAGTCCTCGTCTTGTGTTCGAGGTTACTGTATTGCAACATTTGGTCTGTCCCCAAGGCACCAGAGCTCAACGTGAAAACGAGCATGTTCCAACCACAACAACCGCGTCTTTCCAGGGATGTGAGAAGGCTGTTTTGGGCGCGCCGGACTGGCAACAGGAGCGGTGATTGATGAATTAGGCGGACAATCAGGTTCTGCGCGGATACTTTCACTTCTGATCCGTCTGTGTCCTTTGCCTCTGAAGTGTCTGTCGCGCGCAAAAACAGCGTCGAAGTGCAACGGAGGGGCGACGGCGCGCGGAAAAGGCGCGCGCTGCGGATCAGGTTGCATAGGTTCAAACAAGGCGCGTCGCCTTTGAACCGGCAAACCGGCGGCGGCGAACAAGAATATGACTCGTTTAGAGGGCATTGGATTGGAAACAACACGCTGGTGCCGCGCCCTCCCCCCGCAACTTCTCCCCTTCGCCACGTACCGGCGCGGTATCGGTTTCGTCGCTTCCGCTGTTCCTTCTTGGAAGCGGCGGAGAGGTTACGCAACGTCGCGCCGAGTTCCACTCACGCTAATTGCGGTGGATTTCGGTTCTGGTACAAGCCTCGGGGTCCGATTATGGCGTCGGTTGTATTTAGCGTCACGTCCCCTCCCAGTCATGTCTCCGGATATGTCTGATGGAGGCTCCGCGGTGTAGGCTCTTTCATGCCTACTTAATGCGCTCTAAGACTTTTACAGTTGGGTGTTTTCTTTTACAGCCTTCGCCTCTTTTTATAGGACTATAAGAGGCTTTCCATGTGTTTCTAGATCTGGACGTATGCTTCCCCAACGAACTCCTTGACGCCGGAGAATTTGAGAAGTACTCAGAATTCACTCTTTTGACTTTT
This sequence comes from Steinernema khuongi, assembly GCA_016648015.1. NCBI lineage: Eukaryota > Metazoa > Nematoda > Chromadorea > Rhabditida > Steinernematidae > Steinernema > Steinernema khuongi. The sequence goes on from JADLIF010003316.1 coordinate 46,903, forward strand.
GTTACAAAGAACCTAGACCTCACTGTGGTGTAGTGTCTCCGTCTAATTGATTGTGACATACCTGTACATTAAGGTGTTTACTAGTCTTTTAAGGATGCTCAACTTCCTTTGTTATGGACCTAGAGGTTACTGTGGTATTGGTTCCCCTTCTAATTCCCTGGAATCAAACAAAAAACGCTACTTGTTTTTCTAATGCGCCCACAGTCCAATTGTCTCAATGAGCGAGGACGAACTTCTCACCAGAAACAAAAACCTCCTTGGGCAAACAGTTCTGCATGTGGGGTTCCCCGGAATCAGCTTTTTCAGGCGCCCTTCGCCCACCTCTCCCAGCTTGGCACTCGTTGCTATCCGTTTTCTTACGATTATTTGCTAAGCGCATTAAAATGTCCTGTCTTCTGAGAACTTACGGATGTCTCGATGAGCCCTTGGCCGGTCGGCAGCGGCGGTAAGAGTCGACCGGGTGCGATCGGGAGTTGCGTGCGTTTTGGCCAGTACAAGCTGCTCTCGTTTCTTGTTTGAGCTGGCGCCAGTCGGCCGAGCGTTCTGTGATCGGTCTGGCAGCGGGTAGCCGTTACAAAAACGACGGTAAATGGTCTCTTCCGGTCCGACTCATCTCCAGCCGCTCGCCGGGGGTGGGCCACGAGGACCGGTCTGTCCGGACGTTTCCGCGCCAACTTAACCGTACGAGAAGTGGCGAAGTCTAATTATTGTCCAGGAGGCCACCCAGAAAGACGGTGGCCTTCTTCACCCTCAGCTTTCTTGAACTGTCTATGGTTAGGTTCTCTCCGAACCCCCTCAAAGAATGCTCGTCATCTTTCGCAATATATGTAACAAGGCTCGGCAAACAAGCTAGTGACTAAGCCGAGGGAGAGGTTCGCGGGTGTGAACTCTCCACCAATAATTACCCAGGCGATTAGAAGCCGCCCACGCGGGTTCACCGTCTGCCCCGACGCGGAAAATAGCCGATCCACTTGTCAGTTCCTTTCGGCTTTGACGGACGCCTGATCCGAGCTTCTCCGAGAACAACAACCTCTTTGTCAGAGAGGGAGAGGTATTTGCAAGGACGACCCCCAAATATTTGACGTGTTGGGGAAAGGTAGATTTTTGGGATGTCTAAAAAGCTGACACACCGTCTCGACCGTCTCGTGCTTGCATTTTCCAGCCAGCTTCCTCGTCGGTTTGTTTTCCGTGATTTTCAAAGTGTTCGTCATGTCAATCACGCACGGTTGTTTTGATTAATTGCCGTTCCGATCACAAGTGCGCGGGCGTGGTCGCGCGTTGGAGCCAGTCTTGACGTTGCTTAGGCGTCTTGAAGGAGAATCGCGACGACGTCGACGAGGAAAGAGGCGATCTTTTTAGGAACCCGGCAGTAAGCGGGTGTTTATTTTGTGGCGCCGCTCCGGCCGTGCTCTGAGGTCCATCGCGCTTCGCCGCGCGCGCTCACCTCTAGAGTGTCTCGAATGGTCTTACAGGCGCCTCTAACAAAACAGTCTACCGACAATCTGGCGCGATAGCTACTTGACGACCAGCTCGATCGCGCAATGCTAGAAGGGGAGGAGCGGCTGGCCGCCGAACGGAACCGGCGATCCTCTCCCTCAAATCAGAAGCCTCGGCACGGTGCTCCGCGGACGGTCCCGCGCCCCTTCAGGGCCCCTTTTTGGGCTGGAATTCCAGGACCGCCCCTTACTGTTTATTACGTTGGCGACGTTCCATTTAAGGGGCGAGCGTAATAACTGAAATGTCATCTGACGGCACTCGTTTGTGCCCTCCCGGGCGTCTTCATCACGGGACGTGTTTCAACCCGTCGAGTCCGATAGCGGCGACGGTCGAGCTGCCTCGGGTCACAGCACTGTTGTGTTGTTATTTAATTGCGTCGAGACCTTTGGGACGCCATTAGTAGGTGATCGGGTCTCGACGTTTCCAGCGCCGAGAATCAGCTGGTTCTCAGACCAGTTCCTCTCCTTTTCTTCTCTGCCGCCGCGCCACTACCGGTGCCATGGCCCGGAAACCGAACGCTACTGTATTGCGCTGGGCGGCCCTCATGAAAGACTCACGTCTCAAATTTCGGGTAAATGTTTTTTGGCGTGGAATAGGGTGATCTTCGGCCGAGGCAAGACGTGTTCGCCACAAACCGAATCCCTTCTTCACCCTTGAAAGTCCCCTTCAGCCCCAGATGAGTCCCCCTCACCGGCTGAGAGACCAACTTTTCGCGTCGACTTTTGCGCGCCGAAAACAAGCAAAAGCAAAATGATTTGCGCCGATGTCACATAAACGGACAATCAGCGATCGATGCAGCTGCTCGATGTCAACTGGTTTCTGCTTTCTTCTTCCGTCGACGTGTAAATCATTTGTTGCATTGTTAGCTGTCGTCGCCCCCATCAAGCAATAATGGCCTTTGCAGAATGAAACTCAAACTCCACTCCTATACTCCTTCCTCCTGCCAACGGCTTCTATTCCTCGCCGTGCTATTGGCCTCTGTCCCCCTTAGGCACGCCGCGCTCTCGTCGATGACCTATGTGCCCATGGGCAACAGCCCGACGCTGTACCGGCCCGGAGCCGAGCCTATAATGCATCTGGACGAGCTCACCTTCACGGATACTGTACTCGGCCAAGACCACGCGTTCCTTGTCGAGTTCTACGCTGATTGGTAAGTGGGAATTGCTCAAGTAGAAGAAAAAGTGATACCGTTCGTGATTGAAGATCCCTGCCCTTTGTCTATACCTTGTGCCCTTCCCCAATCATGTTGACGTCTTTAAGATGGGCAACAAGTCTATAATTAGTGTCCGGACGTAGAACTATAGTTTCTAGTTTGGGCGAAAACAACGTTCCACTATGATCGAGCGTTATCGTTTCAGGTGCGGCCACTGTCGAGCATTCGCTCCGTTCTTCCGCGAATTCGCCTCTCTCGTGCAATCGTGGGACCGGGTGGTTACGGTAGCCGTCATGAACTGCGCCGACTCGTTCAACACGCGAGTTTGTCGCGAGAACGGCGTCACTCACTTCCCCATGATCAAGGTAGCGTTTGAGGATGTTTGTAGGCCAAATCTTCTGCATCTGAGGCACAGTCAACAGTTTCTTCTGTGCAAAATTTAAGCAAAAAACACGCTATTGAGAAGCTCCAAAATCCACGTAGACTTCCGTGTCCCTGCTGCTTTCCTTTGACACTTCCAGCCGCCTCGGGCGTCGCAGAATCGCGCAGCAGAAGCTGGTCACCGCGCGCGCTCACACTTACTCACTGTTTGTTTCGGCGGCGCTGTTGTTGTAGGCGCGCGTGCAAGGGCACGTCGTCGTTTGTGTAGAGTTTGCACGGCCGAGAGTGCAGCAGCCTGTTTCTTGCGTGACTCGTCTTGTTGCCACACGACTTGTAACAACAGAACCCGGGGCACTCCAGAACAGCGTTCTGATCATTCCTGACCACTTGATTACAGTACTACCCTCGCGCCGCCAGACATGCCTCCAGCGCGATCATGCTCGAGGCGTCGCACTCGGGCTCGCAACTCCGTGACCAGCTGACTAGAACCATCGTCAACGAGTTCAACCAGTTCCGCTACCCGGACTGGCCCAACTTCATCTACGTCACCGTGGACTCGTAAGTGTTTCCGAACACAAAGATCACTTGAACGGACACCCTTGTCCTTGAGACAGTTGCTTTTTTCGGACCCAAGGTCACACCGCGAATAGACCGAACATGCGAAAAAGACCTTTCGCAACAATTGGAACGCTTACTCAATGGGTCATTCCTGTCGAAGTGGAACACCCTTGCGGACGGACATAAAAACCACAAAGAAAAAGAATTCTTTTTGTGTCTAAACGCACCAAAGGGCATGAGCACCACTTATCGAGAATCCTTCAGCTCGACAACCTATGGCACTCTGTGGCAAGGCGTTGCCGAATCGGCCGACTACCTAGCAATCATCATCGAACAGTACGAGAGTGTGTCGCCTCAAGTACGTCTAAGCTTCTGTGTGCACGGTGTGACCTTACCCCTTTCCAGTTCATGCTGGATCTGAGCTCACGGAGCCACGAGATTGGAACCCGACGCGCGCTCGCTTCTTCACCCATCACACAGATGCTCATGATCACGCAGTTCCCCTACGTGGCGCTGTTCAGCCGCGACCGGCAGAGGGCCATCTACATGAACCCGTAAGCGTGATAGTCAAAGCACAAAGGACACGAGCACTTTGCAGCTACTCGGCAAACTCGCTGAACGAGATAAACGCCGCGCTCATGAACCAGAAGGGAAGCAAGAAGCTCCTGCTGACCACGACGCCGCGCCCCACTCTGGCCACGACCACGCAGCCGCCCATCGTCAACTGTGAACGCTTCCCGGATCGGTAAGGCACAATCCACTAATGCTGGATCAATGACAAGGGGGGAGGGGGGCTTGCTGGTCAGCTCTGGACCTGGACAGTCTAATGCCAGAGTGATTTCAGCTGTCGCGACATGTACTTCGTCTCCGAGACGGACATGCTCAAAGCGATGCACATGGCTCTACATGACGAGGTGATCCGCGCCAACGACGTCATCGAAGGATCGAACTTCACCCACCTGTACAACTTCGTCGACCTCCTATCCGAGGTAAACACGTCGTCTATGCTGGATTTGCGACCCAATAATTTAGTGCTATTGAAAACAAAAAAATATCCACACAATTAGTCCTAGCTACCGTATCCTTTTCAGCATTTCCCCGTGCTCACTTTCTCGAACGAAATCGTCCGCCGAGGACGCAACGACAGGCGATCTTCTTCTTCTGTAAGTTTTATTACACCAGGAGCTTGATCTGTGCTTTGCCTTCAGATCCTTAAAAATAGCGAACGCGCCCGCCTCGTGTTCTCGCACTTGCGGGAATTTTTACGAACGAAAAACGACTCCCAACAGGTTTCCACCGCCGAATGGGAACACCACTTCAACAGCGTCGAGGTAATTGGCTTACAACGTGTCAGCCGCCTCACCGCAATCCTCCGTTCAGCGTCTTTACGCGTTCCCGTTCCCTGTGAACGCCTCATGGCAACACTGCAAGGGAAGCACGCCTCAGTTCCGAGGCTACACCTGCGGCTTGTGGACCACATTCCACGCGCTCACCGTGCACACCTACATGGACACGATCAAGGGTACAAAAGAGGCAGAGTGATCGACGACTTAAGGGGGCCATTTCAGAGCATAGGGTGGACGCGCTGAAGCCGCTCAAGTCCATCCAGGGTTGGGTTAGCTCGTTCTTCGGATGCGAACACTGCAAGCGCCACTTCATGCACATGACCACCCAACTGTTCCCCATGACTTCCAGGAGGGTAAGTGTCTCTCTGTGGTCTAATTCTTCGCTCCTTCTGAACTCCATCCTTACGTCTCCCCCCTTCAGGTAAGACACAGCCACGACATGATGATGTACCTGTGGCGTGCACACAACATCGTCAACAACCGTCTGCATGGTGACGTCACCGAAGACCCTCAGTTCACTAAGATGCAGTTCCCCGCGCTCTTCCTGTGCCCCACATGCCACTCCGGAGGTCACTTCAGTCGACGCCAGATCCGCAACTTCCTACTACGCTACTACGGAAACATCAAACCACACAACCGCCTCGAGCGCAAGGTCCTCCACTTCTACTGATTGGCTCCGTCTTGGCCTGCCCAAGGCTCCAGCCGCCCTACTTCTTAAAACACGGGTCGCGCGAACGGCTCTTCGTGACCTTCGTGGACATGTCTCCTCCTCTGTCTGTGCATACTTCCTAGACGCGTAGGTTCCAGCAGCATCGCTCCCCAGCCTTCCACACGGTCATCGCAAACTTCTACTCCCTCTAGACAATAGCTCAGCGCCGCTTTAACTTCCCTCTGTAGCGACTTCGCACCAAAACACTCGCAACGTATCTCTGGACCATGGTGTTGTGAGCCTCGGCTCCCCGCTGCCCCTTGTGCCTTCCTCTCGTGCTGTATAGTTGTTCCCGACCATGTGCAGACTCATTGTGTGTGTGAATGACGCATCGACGCGTACGTGTATATACAAATCGTTTTATATAAAAAAGAATGAGTAAACAGAACAGTCATACAGTGTTACAAATGGGCCTGGAGGAGCCCCGTGTTCGGCGCCGACTGCATGATCAGCTTCTGGACTTCGCGGAATTTGGGGTGAGCCGAGTCACCGACGAGTCCAAGGATGACGCACTCGCTCGTTGTTAGCACGGCGCCCGCCTGTTCCAGCTGCTTCAGGGCGAACATCCTTAAATTAATACTTGAGATTTGTGGATTACTCCCTACGTACTAAACATTAAAGGCTGAGAAACAGAGAACCCGGCTCTGTCCTGGAACAGCTCCTGATCCTACCTTAAATACACTCGATTTTTGCGCCACACTTTAAGCCAGCTCATTGCTAAGAACCTTTTGGCACCCGACAGAAAACGAACCGATTAAATAAACTTTATCAAACCTAAGTCGGTTCAGATCCGTGGCCTCTGGGCGGTCGATAACTTTTAGACCTGGATGCTATGCATTCCGAAATCAAGTTGCATTCAATAAATTAGAACAATTCGAGATATGCCCGGCTTTCACCTGTACTAACGTATTAAAAGACTTATCAGTGATGAGTTCTTCATTAGTCTGCATTAGAGCCATTAAATTCATTAGATGCATTAGTCTTTATACGTATTTTTCCCTTCCATATAGTAATGATCCAAATATTTTACACTACAAAAGTAGTCGACAACAGAAGGTTGAACCGGTTTTGCTTTGTGGCACTTTAAAATCTATGACTCACGCACTAAATGCGAGAACACCCTATAAAGTTGGTGTTTCAGGGAAAAAGGTTAATGACGATTGTAATGACAATCATATGACTCACTGAACTTTATGTGGTTTCGAAAGATGCAGGCTGTCCTGACTACTAACCTGTCTGTCGTGGAACGAGAAGAAACAGCGTCAACGACGACGTGAACCGTAAGACCTTTTTCGAGGAGGTCAATAGCAGTGTGCAGAATGCACACGTGGGTTTCGATGCCGCACAGAATCACGGATTTAACTGCCGGAGTCAGGTGCGCCTCCACCTCAGGGACACACATTGAAAAGCGTGTCTTTTCTACGATGGGAACCCCAAAATCCTGCAGAGGGAGTTCAGGCACAGTGTGGCCCAGTCCTGCAGAGGAGCGCCATGCTTTTATCATATGAATTCTCCTACCTTTCGGATACTGCTCAGTAGCAACCACCTTCATATCGAGAATTTTTGCGGCATCGAGAACTCTTTTCGTAATGGTGACGATTTCGGGGAAACAGTGAATGATCGGTCTGTAGTAAACACGTGAACAATGCAAACAAGATAAGTATGACCAACCGGAATTTCTCCTGAAGGTCGCAGATGAAAAGAATGCTTTCCGTGGGGTTTACTCGTCGGAACGCTTTAGCCATCTGAAACGTAATAGTCCGGAAGAGATGCGTAAGATAGGAAAGCGACAAGTCATCTGGCGCGGGCCCAACTGGTCGGTTCGTGTGTTTTTTTGTGCTTTGTAGCATGGAGACATCACGCTACACGCTCACGCCATCATCATTGAAGGGAGAATTTTGGCTTCTGGGAGGGTTTGTCTCAGAATATGAGGTTTCTTCTGTATATATATATATATATATATGACGTTTCTAATAAGTTCAACATTACAACGGAGACTGTAAGGAAGGGTATGAAGGAAAGAAAGGGTATGAAGATATCAAAATCCAGCAGTGTCTAAAACTTCCAACCGAATCTCGTTCTCCATCACAACCCTTTTGAAGTATACGCTCACTGCAGCTGCCCAAACAACAGCAACATCCAAATAATCTGCCTCCATGTTCTGTGCAATTGACATAAAGGATCCAAAGCGAACCGAGGATATTCCAAGGGTAATTATTAAGGTCGTCAGCGGAACCGCGAATACTTCCATGTGAACCACACAGCCTCTGAAGACATAGTTTATTCGTTCTACTTCTATGTGCGATGAACCGTATCATGCAGAGGGGCAATAGAATTATGTGTTTGAGTCGCCAGGACCAGCGTCCGTTCCTGCTTTGTAGGTAGAAGGCTATACAACGTTGTCGAGGAGTTAAGTAAAATTCTTATTATAGGCACTTGAGTGTTTTTGCACGTTTGAGATTGAGAAACAGACGATCGTTTGTTGAGTATGCGAGGGAGATGGAGAAGTAGAGGGGGGAAGTGAACTTGTCACGGCGCTAAGGCAAAGCTCGTCGTTTGCGGAAGGGCAGTGCGGGTGGATACGGTAGTGTCGTGGGCGTTGACCAGTCGCAACCGTATGGAGGAGATCATGAGGTTTGTTGGCTACATGGCATGTGCTGAGTGGTGAAGCTTAGACCCGTGAGAACTGTTCTGAGTCGTCCGATAAGCCTGAACGGTTTGGATTGGCACGGCTGGATGGATCAAGGGATACCGGAAAGTTCAGCGATCGACGTCATGTAGTGCGAATTGAGCGGTCTTTCGGGGATGTCGACGACGGCCTTGTTCTTCTTGATATGCTGCATGTGGCTGTACAGGCCGCCGTTTACGCCACGATGGGAGACGAGGGGCATCGGAGGTCTCATCACGACGGGTCGAGGAGCCGGGGGCTGCACGTCCGGAACTGTCACGTATCTGAAAAAGCAAATGTTTAGTTCCGGATTAGACTAATGATTTCATAGCATATAGTGGAAGGAAGACTTACGTGGTGAGATCACTAATGCTCGCGTGGCCAGAGTCGGCGCTGTTGCAAGACACTGTATGAGGAAGCAGCTCATTGGACATCTTCCGGAACACAGAGCTTCCCCGGGAATAGGGGTCGAGCATCATGGCGGAGTCGACCGAATTCACCGAATCTAAACAACAGGATTTGTTAAATGTGGGGGAGGTAAGCAAAAGTCAAGCGAGAGCAGTGCCACTCCACCACCAAGAACGAAAGACAGACTAGAGACAGTAAGTGAGAGGTTAAATTAAAGGGGCGACGGAAAAAACAGATCTGCGTGCGTTGCAACGGTGCGGTGAAGGATGAGTCGGTTGATCGGAGAACGGAAACACCAAACCTCCTTGGCACTGACCATGTCTCGTCACACAGCCTTAGGGGAGATCAAGAAGATGCGACCGCGAAAAAGAACTACGGGCTTTTCTGCACAAGCAAATCTTAAAGGAGAAGAACAGCGGCTGTCAGCAGTGTTTCAGGCAACTTCTAAAAGAGATCGGCGTTTGAGAAGTCACTGCGAAGGCAAGCGTCATCCACGGCTCCAGAGCAAGTACAGCCTTACTCGGCCAAGGTACCAGCTCTGTAGAGCGCTCGCCGCTCACTTACCCGAGCTGTTGATACGGACGCCAGGCGCGTAGAAGGCGCTCGTCACCGAGGAGCTCTCCGCACTCAAATCCACCGGGTGCACATCGGCCGAGTTGGTGCTATTCCGCGAGTGGATGGAGGGGACGCGCGTGATGGAAGGAACGGAAGGCCGCGACGTCCCGGTCGAGCTCTTCGCCGACGAGTTTGACGATCGGGCAGTCAAATGAGGGCTTTGCGCCGGGGAGCAACTCAATGCAGCGGAGGTTGACGGTTTGACACGTGAGTTCTGCACCAGCGAGAGCATCTTCTGCACGGCCTGTGGCGACTCCATTCCTGGAAAGCAACAGATCAACAGAGGACCAGATAATTTGTTTACATAAAATTCATGTGCTTATCACTGATAAACCACTTCTTCTTCGAGCGTTCCAATACTGATTCAATAAGTTTTCTTCATTTGGAGGCCCAGATACCAACCAACTTCTGATTTTGCTTCATCTAAACCGTCAAGACGAGCCGCCATATGATCTACCTACCGAATTTGGGGCCTAATCGCTTCTGGTCCGATTGATTCGACTGTGAAGACAGACTACTCGGTGAGGGAGAAGGAGCGCGTCGACGCATGCCACCTGTGCCGCTGCCGATGGACGCCTGCGACGGAGGAGGTTCACACTCGTAGCTGAGCTGGTCCTGCTGTGCTTCGGACTCGACCACCTAAGGACATCGTTGAAGTATAGGGACATGAACCACGGGAATACCTGAAGATTCGCCAGATAGGCTTTCACCTTTCGCACCATCAGCGCTTGTTCGTACATCTTCTTGCGCGATTGACTTTGTGCCTTGACTCCAGGACCGGTGACCTTCCGCATCGTGGCCACGGCGCCCGACGCATTCTCGAAGGAGTTCATGTGCATGAGCGCGTCGTTCACGGCCGCACTTCCACTCTGCAAGAAATAGGGTTAAACAAAAAGTAGAATAGACTCCCGATACCAATTTCCACTCCAAAATGAAATGACGCCATTTTTATTTAAAAAACTGTTTTAGAGCCCAATTGACACTTCACTGATATACCTGTTGAGCGAGGAAGCCGATTTCGAACGGCGCACTGGCCAGCTTCGTCACCGATCTGATATTCCGTGCGATCATGCGAAGCTTCTCGAAGTTGACCAAGTTGTCGCACCACGTCTGGTTCCCGTTGTGCGAGAAGAATAGATCTTTGCATAGGAACGGATAGATGGGAATGACGGGTGGATCCTGCGACACGAGTGCCAGGTGCTGCCGGTACTTGGACATGTTGCGCGTCGGGTCCATGAGCTGCTTGACGTCGTCGAACATCTTCCGATACTTGCCGGACACGCGTTCCCAAGTGTTCGTCAGACGGCACACCGCCCGGTTCTCCAGACCGCTGATGATGGCGAACATCGAGTTGAAGTTGCGGAAGTCGCGACAGTGTCTCGCGACCTTGATGAACTTCTTGATCAGCTTCGCGCGTTTGTGCATCTGAAAAGAAGCTACCGTAAGTCGAGAAGGTAGGAAAGATCATAGGTTCAGGCGGTCTGTGGGGGGAGCTGGAGGGGACCGTCTGGCAGGGCGCTTCAACTGAATGCAAACCTTCCTTCGAAACGAGCCGATCTGCTTTTGGAACAATTCCAGAACATTTACAACACATTCGCCACTTATGCACATACACAATTTCGCAATGGAAGTATGTTTTCACAGGTTTTACTGAATGACAACCCATAGAAGGGCCGAAATCTAGAAAACAACTGGAAAGAACTCACCGTTCGCTCGGAGCAGATCTCCGTGACCACCCACCACATCTCCTTGTTGAACAGCTCCTCGAATTCGGTGAGCTTCGGCCAGCCGTACTTGGACTCCAGCTTGAACAGGTTATCCACATACTCGGTAGGCTCGATGGACGAAAAGACGGCGAAGTCCTGGAGCGTGAGCTGCGCGGCAACCACGTGCGCGTTCAGGTGATGCAGTTGGATGTGCGCCTCCTTGAGAATCTCCGGAGCCAGTTCGTCCGGGACCAGCGGCTCCGACCGATTGTTGTTCTTCAGATAGTAGCGACTGTTGAGTGCTATGCGCTCCGCCAGGTTCTGCATGTGGTCAGGCAGACGCCGCTGCTTGATAACGCCTTCGGGAGTGACCGTAGTCTCGCAGAGAGCCCATTCCAACGAACTATTCTCGTTGGTCATGCCGAACTCTTGGAGCGCGAGCTGCACCACGTTCTGCGCGTTCGTCTCCTTGTACACGGTGAGATACTTGAACGACTGATCGCTCCTGTAGACCTTCAAGACGTGCTCGGGACAGAAGCTCCGCGGCGGTTGGTAGTACTGCGCGATGTTGGCGCTGTTCTGCGCCGCCTGTTGCTGCTTCACCACATGGCTCGCGATGTCCGGATTCGAGCGACTCGACCGCATCTGACTCGTCCGCTGCTGAAGCACCTAAATGCGGCTGTGAGTGTTCAAATCGGAACGGACGAGGTATACGGTACTGTTTGGGCATATGTTTGGAATACTTGGATGCTTTTCTGGTCTAATGTTTCTTTTTCTTTTGGCTTTGCAACATTTTTAAAACGATAAGAAAAACATTTAAAAAATCTTAAATTCTAGAGTTTTCAACTTCGGCCGTGCTTCTTCATTCTAACCGTGTGCGTTGCCACAGAAAGGTGTCTGTCTCCTTTGCAATAATAACACCTTTAGGGCGTGAATCTCCCGTTTCTACATGTGTAATTTCGTTCTCACGTCCCGTGACAGTCCGAACTTAGCAAAACACTCACCACTTGGCTGTCGTCAAACGAGTCGATGGACGACTGCGACGTGTTCCCTTTGATCATCGTGAGCAGCTTGTCCATCATGGAGGACTTGGCAATCATTCCGCCTTTCAGCGTGCCCGAACCACCTCCGTTGAGCGCGGTGATTGCGTTTAGGGTCTGCCTTCGCGCGGCTGGACTGTTCGCCGACTTCTTGGCGAACTTTCCGGCAATACCGTTGGCCTTGCCAATGGTCGCCGCTGAAGGAGTGCAGTCCCCGTCGACGGAGTCAAACTCGCGGTCCTGCTGCTGCAGCATCTCCTTGAATCCGAGCAGGTTTGACTTCACCGTGATGACGATGTGCGTGCTCGCCCGAAGGAGCTCTAGACTGCGCATCAGGTTCATCTGCTTGAAGCTCTGTCCGTTCACTTCGAGGATCTCGTCCCCGCGCTTCAGCCCCACGTGCTCGGCTTTAGAGTCCTTCTCGACGTTCGAGATGAAGATACCGTAGTTGCCGCCCTTTCCTCCAAGGATGCTGAAGCTGAGGCCTTGTTCACGGTTCGGTCTTGTGTACGTGATCGTCCTCGGCCTGGACTTTACGCTGCATGCGATATTTAGCAAGGCCTGCTGGCTCTGCATAGCCTCCCGTTCGAGCATCTAAACGAGATATGGTCATTCTTCCGGACAAAAAGCATGAAATTTGGACATCCCAGCTCTCCCCGTTAACTCTTCACTCACTTGTTCGAATTCTTCCAAGAGTTTCAGCATATCGTTGTCGGTCTCGAAGTCGTTGTAGTGGTTGTTCACCCACAGAAGCACGATCCTGGCCACTTTGTCTCGGTGCACGGGCTCCGCATGGAACCAGAGGCTCAGCTTTTGCATGACCATCTTGGGGTCGGGCAGGAACACTCTATACATAAGGAGAAAGTCGTCAACGTAGTGCGCGTCCACTGAGGCGTCCAGCTCTTCGAGTAAGTGCTGGATGAGCTTCTCTGGCTTCGCTTTAATCAACACAAGGCCCACTTGGTTGCCCACAGTCCTGAAAGCATCCGCGGACTTATTAGACGCCAAACTGGGTCGTACCTTCTCTCGGTCTCGCTGACGATCTCACCGGTCAACCCGTCGGACTCCTTCTCGATGTGCTCGCTTATGGTGGACATGATGCTACAGTAGTGCTTGTGCTCGACAAGAACGAATTCACAGTCGTCGACCAGGGTACGCATCTCGCCGACATGGAACTGCTCTGTAGGCGTTGGCTCGGCGCCGAAGCTGTCGCCGAGCTTATATTCCATGCGCTCTCCATTCGGTTTCACAACTTCCACTGCGCCATTAACGATGACGGACCTAAAGACGCGCGAATGAGAAACATTGTCGAATGAAACAATGAGAATCAGCAATGGAGTGGCCATTGCGCGGAATAAATCATTTATATAGCATTGTTTCCAGTAGCTTTTCAGCTTCGCCAGACCCTCCGTTTTTCCCTTATAAGATCTTTTCTGTGTCCAATGGCCTATTCCTCAAGTGAAAGGCGCCTCGACCCTTTAGCTCTTAGGTCTCCAGTTTTTTCCTCGTCAAGTTAATCTTGCCGAGAGTTTAAGATTAGAAAGGAAGCATAAACCTTGTAAATCTCAGAAGGGGACCCAGAAAGGGCCTCACGTTTTGGTGATAATACTAGAAACAATGACGTAAGCCTTTTTTGTCTTTCTGAATGCCGAGTAGAAGCAAATTCGATGGAATAATAGTCGAGTACAGCTATTGAAATACAAAACCGACAAATCTTAGTTACAAGCTCATGGGTCTTCTCTTGGTAGCGCATCGCATAAGACGTAAAATAGGACCAGAGCTCATTGCACGTATGAAACATTTAAGCCCTTCCACTTAAATGTCACACAGAAAATGCCCACAAGACATAAAATCACAAATATGGCGACTCACCAGGCGTCCAACTTCTCTCCGTGTTCCATCACGCACGTTCCAGCGTCCGACACGACCGCGAACACCATTTTTAGACACAGTTGTCTCTTAATGCTCATGGGGAAGGAAGCCAAAGCTGGCATGTGCTGCATGAAATCCTAAAAGTACGCGTTGAAGCTTCGAAATTAAGAGACCGCAGAACCCACCAGGAGCGTGCTGATATCGTCGCTGGTCCTCTGCGAAGGGTCCTTCTCAAGACACTCTCTGACACTGTCCTTCAAGAAGTTGAACCCCTCATGAGAGGGACAGGACTCTTCGTCCTCGTCCTCGCTGTCCATAGCCTGTTCAGGAAGCCCGGCAAGTTCGTCTCCGTCGGTGGTGCTGGAGGAAGCCGTGCTCCTAACGCGGAACTTCCGTCCCACGCTCCCCACCGAGTTGGACTTCTCGGTCCTCGGACGGACTCGCACGCAGCTCACGTCATCCTCGTTTTCCTGAAACTTCACCATCGCTCAGTTCGTTGGCACAGGAGGTTAGTTTGGATCTCAGACATGGCACTTTTCGCTCCTAGTACAATGGGATTACTGTAGTTGTTTTTACCCATCTAATTAATTTTAAGGCAAAAAATTTACCTCTTGGGACATGCCAGTCATAAACAATAGCCAGACAGCTGATATTCCGCCTCTAATTAGCTTGCCAATAAAAAGGAAATGAGAAAATGTTTACGAGCACTTTCTTGATCGTGCACACCTGATTAGGGAATTAATCAAAAACTCCAGATGTGAAATCCATCGGAAGACCCTAAAGGGGATAATTCGCATGAGATAAGATCAGATAAAATTAACGAAATTTACGAGACATGTAGGTCACTCCGCACGCCGTTTCTCACCTGGCGAGATGTAAAATTCGCAACCCCTAAATAGATATATAGCGCGGTTTTTTTCCAGCAATTTCCAGCATGCCAGCAAATAAAAATGATATGCTCGTGTTCCAAAATGAACCAGAAAAAGGGTTTGCAATTTCCCGTATAGGCTTGTCTTATCGCCAAAACTAAATGAAAACAGAAAGAATAAGGGGAAAAGAGAACCCCAATTGCCAGTACTCATCTATCGAGTCTTCTCTTTCCCCCCACTTTATCCATCTCGCTCACCTGTCCGTTCAGGAACACATGGCTTTTGTGCGAACCTCCTCCGGTGATGATAGTTGGCTTGCCGAGCGACGAAGGGGTCTGGCCTCCGAGACCGCTGCTGGAGGGCATGGGATCGTGAGAAGCCAACGCGGTAAAGTCCGTGTTGTAGGTTCGGGGAAGGCCGAGTCGCGCGGCCACGGCGCTCGACGAAGTCGGCGGCAGAGGCGGCGGAGGATGTTCGTGGTACCTGCGACCGTGTCATTCATCAACCACTCGGAAGTCGCCGAACATACCGGTTTATCGCCTTCGGCGTCGAAGCCCGCTTGATGGTCGACTGAGACTGAGACGAGCCACCGGAAGACGCAAGCGAGACGCGGTCATAGTGCGGGAACGGCGGCGGGTGCGTCGGCGGCGGCGGTGGCGGTGGTTCGTGCGGCACCGAGGTGGAGGGTGCGTGGGAACATTCTAGGTTCAGAGACTGGACGCTCTTTCGCATCTGCTGCATCGCATCGTTGTGGTTGTAGCGGTGATGGAAGGGCGGAGGATGCAGAGGTGGATGCTGCGGCGGATGCAGCGGCGCTACCGGCGGCACTAGAGGCTGAGGATGGTGCCCAAAGGGCTGGCCGAGGGAGGGGTGCCTCTGGTGGTGGTGGAAGCCGGCGGGAGGAGGCGGCGGACGAGGCTTCAACTTGGTAGTCGGCGTCGGCGACTGCTGCACCGGGATGTGCTGCACGTCGGGGTAGTCGATCTGAAGCATCGCGATGCACTTGTGAAAGGCCCTTAGAGGCTGGGTGGTTGCAAAATGTGCGAGGGGTTTCCGTGAAAGGAAAGTGAAACCGGCGACGGATCGCACGGAGACAATGGATCAGCCGAAGAAGACAGCTGTGCGCGTGACACCGATAAACGCACCCCGCTCGTTAAGGATGTTCGCAGGTTAGGTGGGGACACGCAGAAGCTGTGGGAACGAACGAGGTTCGGGGCAAGTGGCGCGAAACGAGGAACCCCAGCGGTGACTAACGGACAATTGTTCGGGAAAAAGGGTCTCAAAGGTCAGTGGGGAGCGACGAGCAAGGGCGACTGTTTGGAGGATGTTTCGCCTCTCGAACAACGTCGTCCGAATGAAATTTGTGTGTCAGTCGCATGGGTGCTGAGATATGTGACCGGCGGCAAATATATTCCCTGACAGTGGAGGTCACCGATTGATGTCCTGAATTGAGCCTTGTTCCGAGCTGTCCGACGAGGGGATCTGCAGGAGGGGAAGCCGGAGAGTCCGGAACGGAGAAGAGCCCCTGAGAGGTGGGAAGAAGCGCGACAAGTGGGCAAGCGCGCTTCAATGACAACCGGCGCTCCCGGTCATTCATTTATTCGCGGCGTTCTCCGTCTCTTCGTGTGAGTAGTTCTGCGAACGGGTGTGGTTTAGTCATTCACGCGATCTCATTGATTCAATGCCGTGTGAGACAGTCGCAGAGGCTGTGCGGAACGACCGTTTAGACACTTAAATGGCGCACGCAGAACGCAAATATTTCCGCTTGAGACAAAAGGGGCTCTACGGGACGGGGAGGGAAAGGCCGACCGGCTGGACGGACGACATCGACGGAGAACGGTGGCCGGCCGACAAGAAAACGTTCCCAAAAGCATTAGGGTCGCGTGCATAAGACGACTATAAACAAGCTAGACCGGAGGCGCACCCCGATCGTCTCATCTCACTGGGCTATAAACAAACGCGGACGGAGAGGGAAGAAGAAGGCTTACCACGATCATCTCCGAGTGTTGGAGTACAATGCAGTCGTTGTTGCGCCTGTAGTTTAGGCCGTTGCGCTTGCCGAAGCTGAAACGGGGCAGATTAGTCGGGACGCCTCGAGGCGGTACAGCTCAAAAACCCTTTGCATATACAAACGGGGTGTGCATGCGAGATTGGCGAGCAGATTGCAACGACCGGCGGCGGCATCATCAGCCCCGCGCAATCAAAACATTCCACGCTGCCAGCAGCGTCGCCGATTCGGACGGTCGACGAAGATTTTTGGATTAAGAGCCTTTTGACAAACTGAGATAATCGCCGCCCGATGGTCTCCCGCCGACCACAGACCGCCTGCCACTAAACTGTGCTCCTGGTGGCGGCTCCCCCCGTGGTTTCAAGAGGGTAAGACGCTGGCGACGAACGCCGTGACGCACAAATCTGTGTCCGCTCCTCTGGGCCGAGCCTTGTTGTCTGCTGTCAAAGTTGGTTAAATCAAATCAAGCGCAAAAAACATCGCTACTCGCTTTCGCAGTTGGCATCCCAGTCCGAGAACCGGTCTGGGTAACGTATGTTTGTATGCGTGTTCACCGTCGTCACCGCGCTACAGTCAGAACCTGCACGCCTATCAAAGTGTACAACGCGAAACAAGTCAACAAGGTCAGCGGTGGGTCGCCACAGATTTCGCGCATAGCGGCGCAAAAAGAAGGGTTAAGGGCGGCTGACCGTGCACAAGACAGGCGGAACAAGCGAGGTACGCGGATCCTTTAGTCGCAGCAAGTGGCTACCTCGACCTTCTACGGCGGCATAAGGTGCAATTAAGCGTATCAAGAGCACGGGAATCGCATCGAGAGCTCCTGGACAGGGTGGGGCGGGTAAACGATTTGTCTACCTGGGTGAGGGGAAGACGCTTTCGTCGCTGCTCGACTCCTCAGAAGACGTGGAACCGATTATTATCTCCGTCGCTCCAGACGCCAGACTCTGAACACAGTAGCGTGGGATGAGGTCTGTCGCGTCTGGGTCCACAAGACACGTTCGATTCGTCGCCACATCGAAGTACTCCAGAAGTGTGTCTTCGGACGAGTCTTCACTCTCGCTCTCGCTTGTCTCGAAGTCCTGTACAAGGTCGAAACGCACACGACGGCCAGAGGAGAGATCAGGAGACGGTCGCCGATCCATGGCGCAGCCCGAGGGCCTCCAATCGACTAAATCGACGCCCGTTGTTTGGCGTCAATATAAAGCGTGAGGCAAGAAGTTAAACATATCGGGAAATGCACGACGACAACGGGACGACCAGCGAGGGATTCACAGGGCGGCAGCAACAAAACACTCTCGTATTCGGAAAGAGCGGGCTTCGCTAGCGGGACGGCTACGTACATGCTCGGCAACTACAGAACCAGTCAAATTATTCCTATTCGCCCGACGTATCGGTGCAGCGAGCAGCAGCACCACTAGCGCCGGTGGCTATATGTCACTGCGCGTCTCGTCTTTAATGAACGCCTGTCAACAAGTTCGCATGGTTCGCGGTCGAGCTAAGTGGCCATTGCGTGTGCTGTCTTACCTGGGTGCGCGGTTTTAGATCGTAAAAACGATAACTAGAACAGGTCATCTCGTCCTTGCCTACACCCGAAGTCCGTTCCTCACTACAGGAATAACGACGTCTAGAAGCATTCTCCAAATTCTTCGAGGAACTACAGTATCCGGTGGTTCTGCTGCGATTCTCAGAAACCTCTATGGATATATGTGGTCACTAATCTGATGAAGCCAAAGCGAATATGTCGTGACAAATCGGAATTGGGGCTTCAGGCAGCGAGCTAAGTTATCTGTCCAGATCCGGATTCTGAGTTGTTAAACCCAGTATGGGATTTACTCGGCCGGTGGGCACCAAAACTAGTGAGGTTAGGGAACACAAATGACTCACCATCCGCAGGGCAGATACATGTTGTTGTTGATGAGCACGACGCCGGAGAGAAGTATGTACCAGCAGGTGGCCACTTGTCCTTTCCTGAAACGTGGTGCGTCAGTTCCTCCAGAAATTAATAAACGTGTGGGATTCCCCGTGCACCAGAGGGCTTCGCTCCCAATGGGAGCCTCCCTTGACGCCTACCTGAACAAGACCGAGTGTTCCGGGTGTTGTTCATATCGCACGATGGGACAGATCGCCCTCAGCGAGGCGTCGCTCAGCGAACGAAGAATGTCCAGCTGCCTCAAGTTGGCGAATATTATTTTTAAGTGCTAAACGAAGGGTGATCACTGGGTATCAAGGTGTCAGGCGACGGCCTACCTCCTCCGTTCGGTGTTTCGGACTGATGAGAAGCGCCTCGTAGAAGCGCTTCCTGAAGGAGTCCATCCTGCAAAAACAGATGACACTGATGTGAGCTTGTGAAAGCGCCGGCAAGAAGCTAGGAGAGGGCGTAGAATGCACAGGACAACCAAAGGGGATGAGTTCGCTGTGGGGACTGCCGAGCGAAACGAAGAGAGTAAACACATCGAGCAAGACAAAGCACGAGTACGCTTATCACATAGCACTTCCCTGCTACCACGCTTAGAAAGCTGTGTTCTGACAATTCTAGCAAGTACCGTTCAAGTACTGTCCGTGAAGAGCGGAGCCGCGCCCTCTAACCAATCAATACAGAGCCGCATCAGAGTGGATCGAAATTCAGATCGTCTCGTCTCATCCGCTTCGCCGAACACTCCGCCGCCTCCTTACCTTCGCGCGAGAGGTGGCTGCTGTCGAGAAATGACGGATTTCCCAAAGCCGGATCCGGTGTTAGGTCTTCTTCGGCAACATCAGATTTGCGTGGACTGCGAGGGGAAGCGGATTAGAGGCGGCCTGAAAAGATGCAAGTAGCAGCTAGTTCCGGCATCGAAATCTTATCGCAATCAACAAGCGTTCAGCACTATAGTTCCGGATCGCACTGTTGGCCGAACGGCGTTGTTGGTGCTTTTTACGAGGCAAGTGGAAAATAACGAAAAGTAGGCCTGCCCGTCCAGCAAAGTTCCAAACAGACTACCGGTGAAACGGTTAATCCTCTTAGCCGTGGTTGGAGCACTGGCACAAGCAGCAGTTCATTAACCTGCCGCGTCGCGAACGAAACGAAACCTTGTCTTGTCGACAAGGTTGACAACGAGGATGACCGCGCAAGCCACATGCAGAGCCGGGCGAAAGACGAGGCCGAACGAAGGAACGAAAGCGCACAACTCTTCTTCTCCTCCTCTGTCTCTCTGTTCACTCTCCGCCAAAATCTACAGAGTTCGCGCGACTGAGGCCGTGGGCATGCGGAGCGCGCGCGCTCGTGCACTCCCTCATCAGCACTGTCGTCATCTCAGCACTCGCTCGCTGCCCGCTCCTATCGGCCACTGTAGCAGCTGGCGGCCGGCCAACGGTGTTCTGGGCGCAAAGTGCTCCCGCCACGTAACCCCTTTCGGCCAAGACGAGTAGCCCCCGCTCATGCGCTTAAAGCGCCTGGGAATCCTTATGAATCTTCTCAACCGCTGGGAACCTGTGACGCCCGAGAAACCCCGACTGCCTGCGAATGGCTACGATGACGACGGTAGACTACGTTGGCATGAAATCACGTTTAACGATAACTTTATTTAACAATCAACAAAACAACGAGGGAGCAGAAATGCGCATGCGAGGATCTTAGCTAGAAGCACTGAACACACGCCAGACGCGGATGATGTTGTCGGTGAAACCGGCGTACAGGACCTGTCCGTCGGTGCTCCAGGCGAGCGAGGTGCACTGAGGAGCGGTCTTGCCCTTGGCGGACGTGGAGTCAACCTTGAGCTCGTCGACGAGGCTCTTGTTCTCAAGATCCCAGATCTTGACCGAGCCGCCGGTAGCCGCGCACAGCCAGTAGCGGTTGGGCGAGAAGGCGAGCGAGTTGACGATCTCGGTGCCGGGGAGGGTGTACAGGTGCTTGCCCTCGTTCAGGTCCCAGAGCATGGCGTTACCGTCCTACAAGCAAGGGAAGACTTAGACCGGGATTTCTAAATGGTTTTTACCTTGCCACCGGAGGCGCAGAGCGATCCGTCGGGGGAGACAGTCACGTTGTTGATGTAGCCGGTGTGACCAATGTGGTTGGTCTTCAGCTTGCAGTTGGACAGGTTCCAGACCTTGACAACCTTGTCCCATCCGGCGGAGACGATGACGGGGTTGTTGGAGGGCGCGAAGCGGACCGACGAGACCCAGTCGGAGTGGCAGTCCTCCTGAAAGGTGGCAATATGCAAATTCGTCCTAAAAGCTGCGGGAACTTACGACGATGGTGTGCTTGCACTGAGCAAGAGTGTTCCACAGCTTGATGGTGTTGTCGCGGGAGCCAGAAACGATCTGACGGTTATCGGCGGAGAAAGCGACCGAGAGGACGTCCTTGGTGTGGGCGATGAACTGGCGGGTGGTGCGGCCACTGAACTGTTTAGTGCGAAGGGGCCATTTTTCCGAAGCGCTTACGTGTTCAAATCCCAGAGACGGAGGGTCTTGTCCCAGGATCCAGAGAGGGCGAACTGTCCGTCGGACGAGAGAACGACGTCGGAGACGAAGTGTCCGTGTCCGATGAGGGACTTCTCAGGGCGTCCCTGGAGGACCATACCGCTGGTGTTGCCGAAGTTCTCGGCATCGAGGTTCCAGCAGATGACCGACTTGTCTTAAATATGGAAAACTGGGCTAGTTTTAGGTTCTTGGCCATATGACTAACCGCGAGACGAGGAGACGATCATGTTGGGGTTACGGGGGTTGGTGGCGATCTGGGTAACCCATCCGTTGTGGCCGTGAAGGCTGCCTTCCAATTTCATTTGCATTGCCATATTTGTACCCTGAAAGAGAGACGAATGCAGGCCAAAATGGCAAAGTAGCCGATGGGACACTCTCGGACAGTAGCGGTTTTAGTGATAGAGCGTGGATAATACAGACCCAGATGAATAAAACAGTGATTGCCGACTTCGTCTTTCATAAAATTTTGCAAAGGCCTTGCGGTAAAGGCGAGCTGTTCGTGTGAACCTTAATCTGTGATAAAAAGTTAAGGAAATTGAACTGTGGAGGGCCCAAAACGTCCGATCGCCGGCTGCATCTTGCCACGGACTACCTAGATTACAGTAGTTCCTCTTCACTAGGCTAGTCGCGACTCCCAACTGGAAAAGAATTCAAAATTTACTTCTGGGAAATATCTGACGTTCACCGCGTTCTCGTAGAATCTGTGGTCGGTATGCGTGCGTTTGCTTGTTCTTTTGCCATTCGTGAATGTTACACCTTGTCATCAACTTGTCATCTTTATTGCTCCCTCCCAAAAAACGTTGGCTTTTATTACATAAAGTAGCAGGAAAAGTTCAACACGTGAGCGTATTTCCGGAAATGATTTCCTTTGGTGGAGCTTCTCAGATATGAATCGTAAAAGATACTAGAGAGATATCAGGCAAAAAGTATGTAAGAAAAGCGCTAGCACCTCTCCCAAAGAAGTGGAAGGAGGTGCGAACCTCAGGAGGTGCAAAATCACATTTGCAGTTCAACGAGCAATTGCTCGTTCATTGTTGCTGATTGATTTATCTATTTTAGTCAGAGATAGAAAAATGCCCGTGGTCTTCACAATTTGATCACCAAGGAACCCTACTGCTCTATCATAAAAAAAGGTGCATTCTTGTAATCCATTGAAGTAGGCTACAAATTTTTGTTGGTCATTTTTCGTAGTTGATTTTTTCCTAGCGAACTTATACTTCAAATTGACTGAAGTAACTGCCTTCTTCTACCAATATCGTGCTTGCATACTGGGCCAATATACTGTCCGCACGTGCCGACCGCCCACGGCGTTTTCGAATTCAGAGGAGGTCATCGTGCTTTGTGTGTGGTTGGCCAATTGTACTAATCTGTTGTACTTCAGAGGGGAATCATGGGCGACAACTCCCTTCGCTCGGAACTCATCAGTTTGGCGATTCGCCTTGCCGCTGGTGGTATCTTCACCTACTTCAGCGTGAAATGGATGATCAGAGCCATGGACCCGAACGCATCGACGATTGACGCATCGCGCAGAAAGGCAGAAGACCTCCTCAGAAGACTCGGGATCAATCATCACGTCGAACTCACTGATCATGAAATGCGCATCGCCACTCTGTTTGTGCCTCCCGAAGACTGTATTAACCCGGAGGAGATCGGCGGACATGACTCGCTGTGGGCCGAAGTGAACGATCGAGTCATACTTCCTCTGGCGCTCATGGCACGTTCTAAGGCAAACGGAGACAGATTGAGTTCCCTCGTCTCCCCTCCGCCGGGAGTACTTCTCTACGGTCCACCTGGATGTGGAAAGACCTTAATGGCACGGGCGATTGCCAAGTCTGCCAACGCAAGGTTTCTCAACCTGGATCTGTCCATTCTGACCGACAAGTGGTATGGTGAATCGCAGAAACTGACGTCGGCTCTGTTCAGTGTGGTAAGTCGTTCTTAGATTCTAGAAAAGGCAACCGCGTTTTGTTAACTTGGGAATTACCGTTTCTTTCAGTCGTAAGACTTTCCTACGTAAGACACATTGTCAGCTCTGCAATAAATTTTGCAAAAAAATTCCTTGAGTATGCTGAGGGTGCATAAATCAGATGGTTCTTGTGCTAGTCAGAAAAAGATGTATCTTTAATTATGAACCAAATGCTTATAATGATGTTTACATGTGATAGATCTACAAATGCACCTTTCAGGCCGTCAAGTTTCAACCGACTATTATTTTCATCGATGAAATCGACTCCTTTCTTCGGAATCGATCCAGCAACGACCACGAGTCCACTGCCATTATGAAGGCCCAGTTCATGACCCTCTGGGATGGATTTACCACTGGAAACAACGAGATCATGGTTCTGGGAGCGACGAATCGCCGCGAAGATGTGGACGAGGCCATCCTCCGACGCATGCCCACACAGTTCAAGGTTCCTATGCCTGTAAGTTACGGATCCTCCTCGCTTTTGTCATCGTTTACCGTATTTAGAGCAGTCGTTCGCGGGCTCAGATCCTGGAGAAGATCCTCGAAGGCGAATACGTCTCGGACAACATTGACTACCTCGGAGTGGCCTCTGACGCAGAACACTTCGCCGGCTCGGACTTACGAGAGGCGTGCCGCATGGCCGCGCTCATTCGCATCCGCAAAGATCTCAAGGCGTCGAGGAACACAAAAAAGCAAGAGTTTGCGCAGAACCCGATTCAAGAAGCCGATCTCCGTGAGGCCGTTCTGAAAATGAAATGTGACGTCGCGACACGCAGCCGACGCCCCGACATTGTCTCCGAGTTCAGCAGATATGTGGAGGAAAACTACGGGGCCTTCGTAAACGACGCCAACAACTCGTCAACCAGTCCCAGCCAAAGCGACTGCGAAGTAGCAAGCGGAACCGAGTCGAAGACACCCTGTGAAGTCGACGCCTGAGTTCCCGAATTAGATTAGAAGAGTTCCACGAATATGATAGCGTACTTTAGAGACTATATTCCTTTTTACGATGTGCGGGTTCAACTCTCGGTGCAGCAAGATCGATAGTTCTCTTTTATTGTCTTTGTCTTAATACAATATATATTTGTCTCGATTTGTAGGAGCATTAATAAAGTTTATTAATGCAAGGAACTCGTTGCATCAGACCACACATGGTGCTGAAATAGGGCGCGCGCAGCAGAAGACATCACTGACTGATTATTAATCCAACGCTCTGAAACTGTGCCCTTAAGTTCAGTGCCCATTGTTGTGCCCACAAAAAACAAAAGGCTTTTCAGATATCACTGATTGCTTTTCCCTCTTGCATCATCCGCACGGATCGCTAGAATGTGCTCGTATACCGTACCTTCCGCACTTATAATTACTAGAATAACTATCGTTTATTAATTTGGACAGGGGGAAACAACTTGCAACAACATAAGTATGTACAGCTAAATAGGGGTTCACCGGTTTTCAAGACTAGATGTAACGTAACAATAGGACGGCGACGGCAATGAAGAAAGTCAAGATGGAAGGCCTTGTGTTGCTACCGGCGTCTGGCGTAGTCAGCCCCAGCCGAATGGAAGAAGGACTGCTAAGAGGGCCCACTCCTCCGTCGTTGAAGCCGGCCACTTGCACCGAGTAGAAGTGCATGATTTTTAGTCCATCTATCCGCGCCGACGGGTTCAGAGGGTCCTGTAGAGCGGATTCGAGGATGGACAGTTCTATGGGCTCGGCTGCCGTTTCGGAAATGAAAATGTAAACCTGAAACACGCCGTTACTCAGAGCACTTCAATCTGCTCCAAACCTTGTATCCTTTGTTCAGGTAAGTGGCATTCGAGGAGTCTTCTTGGAGAGCTATGGCGCTCCAGTCCAGAACAGTCGTAAAGCCTTCCTCCTGTAATGATGCATTTCAATACACTATTAACCGGACTTCCAGCGACTTCAACTGATCCACAAACACAGACATCCAGCATCGAAGTGTGTGGTTCTTACCGTAGACTGCACTCGTAGGTTGCGGATTACGGGAGAGGTCGAAGGCGCAGGGGCCATAGTCCGTCCCACGGCGGATTTGCCCGGTGGACCTGTGCGGCCGTACTGGTCGAAGGCTGTCACCGTGCATGAGTACTCCGTTTCGGGTTGCAGCCCTCCGATGGTCCAGTGTGTGTAGGAAGCCGGCACCGACTGGTTCACCACCAGTTCTCCGTCGTCCGCCAGTCCGTCCACTCTCCTACAGCTGACTTGCCCGCCGAGCACGTTCTCACAGTCCCTCTCGGAGTTCCATTGCCAGTAGACTTTGAGGTGTGTGGAGTTGACTGCGGCCACGACCGTTTGTTCCGCTTGTCGGAAGGGACCTGCAGAGATTATGTTCATGTTTACCAGCGTACGTTGGACATACCATTGGAGGACAGATACGCCACCGTATTTGTAGAAGTCGGGCCACTCCCAATGTCATTCAGCGGCTGAATGGCCAATATGACCATTGAACATTCCGTGTCAGTAGCATTGGACATTTCGATGATATGATGCTCGTAGGGTACAATCGTCCAGTTGGATAGAACCTCGCTCGGAGTGTCCGACCATGAGATGTTGTAGCGAAGATTCGGACCGGACGTGTATTTCTAAACGCACTCATTCGACTGATGCTTCAGATATTCAAGGAACTTACGGCTTCTAGCGGATCCCACTCCACCAGGAGGCTTTTGTCGTCGATCGTCCGCCATTTGATGTGCTTCACAGCGCGAGACGGAACAGCAGGCTTCGTTTCCACCCACTCGGTGTGCTTGGAAGGCGCGCTGAACACGCCGTCTTCCGACCGTGAGCGTATTCTGAACTGATAGCTCTGACCAGGGTCCAGGTTGTGCAGCAGATATGAGCCGATGATGCGGTCGGTCGTCTCGAAGACGCCGCCTTTGAACGCCTGCCAGTATTTGTTCGCGCTTGTGCGGTATTCGATGCGGTATGCGTCCACAGGAAGACTCTGAAAGGTGGTTAATCGCAAAGCACCTCCGTCAAAATTCCTACCTGTCCCTGGCCGCGTCTCTTCTGGTTGGTGGGCTGTCTCCAAGCCAGCTTCACCGAGTGCGAAGTGACGTCGAACACTCGGACGTGCGTAGGGAACGAGGGAGTAGGCCGCACGTCCAGATCGGTGGAGCCGCTTCCGTAGATGGATTTGCACGAGTAGCGTCCGGCATTCTCTTCGCCTAGAGCCGACGCGAGCAGCTGAAGTGGATCGTTGCATTAAAAATGGACTCTGCCTTGGAACAAACCTTAATTTCACTCCTCTGTCGAATCTTGTTCGACCTTCGCACTTTCTCCCATCGGGTGCGCTTGTCAAACTTCGTGTGTGGGAGATTGCGGATGGAGTGATCGTTGAAGTACCAGTCGAAGAGCACTTCGGGACAGTCGTCCGAGTCAGCGCAGCTCAGTTCGACTTCGCATGTCAGGTTTACCCTTTCCACACTTTCCGTGAGTTGCTGTCGGCTCGGACTGACCTTTACAGTTGGGCGAGCTGAACGGTTACGGTATGCATATATAGCGGAAAGGGTGCCACCGATGGATAAGCGTAGCCGTCGTAAGAGTGCCAAAAGAATAATAAGCGCCCTTGAGAGCAATTAAGGGTTTCCTCTATTGTTTGCTATGGACTACGGTATACTAAAATATGACAGCTCCGATAATCGAATTTTGCATTCTATGGGAAGTCGCTGTAAAATGGATTCAAGGGCGCCGTTTTTCCAAATAGACTAATTAATTGTACCCTTTAAACACATTTTTCACATTGTTCCCTATCTTAGCCTTCGTAGTTACTCAGGTCCGGCAATTTTTGTTTGGCGAATTCATCGTTCCCAGCAACAAACTTATAAACACTTAGCAAAAGTGACTTACGTAACACGGAAACATGCACGGTGGCTTTCGCTTCCCCAACGCCGTTGTTCGCCCAGCACTCATAGGCGCCCTCGTCCGCCAAAGAGACGTTGTCGATGGCCAACGAGCTCACCGCGTCCGATAGCTGCCTTACCCTGCCTTCTAGGCTCAGGAACTCGCCCGTTTTGGCGCTCTTCCAGTGGGCGCGACCTTCGGGAACAGAGTGGTAGATGCATGGCAATCTCTGTAAAGAACGCTGTTAGATCTCTTTGAACTTCTTCGAGCACTTACGAGTTCGGTCCCCACAACGACGTGGGCCGTCTTGGGGAAGACAATACCGTGGAAGACGGGAGCAAGATTCTTTACAGTAATCAACGCGGAAGACGTGGCGGAGCCAACGCTATTGGAGACGATACACTGGTATACGGCACTATCCGAGCGCTGGGTGTTTTTGATGGTCAGTCTGAAAAGATATGTTAGGTATAGACATGCTAACACAAAAGTCGTGACATAGGTCAATGCGAACAGACTTATATAAGACATACTTAAAAACACAGACTTAAAAACATCTGGTCCTTCAAAAATCGAAATAGCGCAAATACATTCAGTCAGTCATTGAAAACTGAACGCCTGACGCAGATTATTGTAAGCCCTCAGCTGCCCAATGTACCGTATCCACCCGTAAGCTGTTAAGGCACATCCAAATGCGAACAATCCAATTATTTACACTAATCCTCGTCTGCATTTGCTGACTCCAGAACCATGTGTGCTCAAACCCTAAACTGCAAAAGCTTCCCAAATGGCACTGCTTTGTGCACCGCGGAGACTTCCGCCGCCATTGCCCGACAGACGGGTGACGTTCGACCGTCGTAATATTGTATGCGCCGTCATCATGACAAATGTTTGCCCCCTTCCCTTTCCCGTCGCTGTAACACTTCGGTTGATTAATTGGCCGGATTGGTCTTTTCAAACTGTGCAAAAATATGAACACGAGAGATAAACAAGGTCGAAAGGGAAAAACGAACGTTTTTCGACGTCGTCTCTCCGCTGAGCAGCGTTTTCATTAGGCGATAATTAAAGAGATAAGCTGAAAAATGGGTTTTCGTCTTGACCATGAGAGGCTCAAGAAGGTTTATCTTTCGACGCGCTTTCTAATATCTTCGCCTTGCAGAAGAGCCGCGAAGAAACGAGTCAGATAAAAAGCGTTGTCGGTTACGGTAAGCGAGCGAGCGGAGCGGTGACCGTAACAGTGCATCTACCTGTTTGCCTTCAAAACAAATCGTTTCCTCTCGGCAGCAGGCATGAGAAGCGGCACGATAGGCATCCCGTTTCGGAACCACTCAATCTCGACGGGACTCGTCTTCGGACTCAGGTAGTCGCACTCCAGCTGCACAGTCTCGTTGGTTCCGATCATCTGATCGCTCAGAGCGTTCACCAGGGCCGGAGGTGCTGAAAGAGTCCGTGAAGTATATAAGGAGCTAATGGTGACCCTTCCCAGAGGGCTTTTAATTTGGAAACTCCCAACAAGCAAGCATAAATTCCAAGAGCATTTAAGGCGCTGAAACCATGCCTCCCGAGACAAGCCTTACCGTGGATGTTGAGGTACACCTCTGCCGAGTCCACGCCAACATCATTGAGCGCGGAGCACTTGTACCTGCCGCCGTCTTCGAACTGCGCATTGTCGATACGGAGCACCCTACCGTAGTTGGTTATAGTCGAGTTGAGTGGGAGAAGACCTCCGTCGACGCGAGTCCACTTGTACGTGGGTGCCGGACTAGAGCAAACCATTTGTTTGTGGCTAAGAATCCCTGACACTCTTACAATCCATAGGCGAAACACTCGAGGTAGACGGTCTGGCCACGAACGGGTATCTCAGGCAAGATCTGTGGCTGGAACTCGTCGATCTGCGGGGCGAACGCTTGGCCTTGAGGGTGAGACGGAAGCACGAGGCGAAAGAAGGGTCCATACTGGCCACTTTGGGTTTGCGAGACCGAAATACTGCACGCGTATCTAAACCAGCACCCTTAAATCCACGCCTTCATTTGGTCCACACCTCGTGTCATCTGATTTCTTCGTGTAGGAAAAGTAGAGACTCCCGTCCATGGAGATGAGCACGCGTTTCGACTGCGAAACGAAGCGCTCTGTGGAGCCCCCGACGAGCCATGAGTAGGAGTAGGACTCTGCAATGCGCCTGAGTCAACGGAGGTCCAGAAGGTGCGCCAGTGCAGATCTGTGTGCCATTTGAGTGCCAAATACGATTGAGTGCTTGTTCATAAGTGCAAATTCGTTTTTCAACGTGATATCGTGCGGATCGACCGATCGAGTCGGTACTAAGGTTGGCCGGACGAGCCGAAGCCAGTGCACTGTGCGGTGCTAGTGAGTGCGAGTGGTGCTGGTGAGTGCAAGTGGCGGTGCAAAGCGGAGGAAACCATGCGAAATAGGAAAGATATTGTAAGCAAATCATACATTGAGCGCCTAGTGGGTGAAATGCTGTGGTGGTAGTGTGACACTCAGCAGGAACGGTTAGCAGGAGGTGTGTTTTCTATTATTCGATAGGGCGCCTCCGCCGAAGGTGGTGCTCAACGGCGTCGTGGGAATGCATCGACAGCGAAAGAGGAGCGGAAAGGTGATTCCGGGGAGTCCACCGAGCCGTGTGCTTGCAATGCGTCATGCAAGCGAGCGGGGGAGACGAAAGAGGGGCAAAGAAGCTAAGACGGGGCTGAGAGGAGCAGCAAAGTGGTGGTGGACAGTATGTGTGTGTCAAGCGAAGGGTGCTCCTTCTGCGGACTGGCTGAGGGCCTGAGGGCTTCGTCCGAGACGCTCTCCGCGCGGCACAAACACAAACTGTCTGGCATGCCTAGAACTGTTTTGGATTATTGCGAGAAAGCGGCGCGTGCGCGCAAGACCGACCGGTGTAATGGTCTGACCTGATTACAGGCAAAAAACAAATCTGAACACCACAAGAACGAGGTAATTGGGCTGGGAAGTGGCGAGACCGCTAAAGGGCGTCTCGACACTGGTGATTCTGTGTGGCTGAACGCCGCCCAAAGACAAGAAGCGGCGCTGTAATAAGATGCAGCAGGGATGCTTCTATGAACCTGCGGCACACTTGGAACGATAGTTTATCGCTGGTTCCCGGCGGCCATCGCTCAAGCAAAACAAGTGCGATTATGGGGCAAGCGACCACGAAGTGTCGGCTGCAATCTCCTCCCGGGGGCGACAGTAGCACCGCGATGCTCGTCGCCGTGCAAACGAGCGGACGGAGCTGGAACGGTGCTCCTTCGGCACCAGACCATCCTTCCGACCAGAGCCGCCGGAGGAGACTAGTTGTCGGAGGAGAGGAGGACAGGAGGCGCTAGGCCATCAAACAAATGGGGAAAAGGCGCTGGGCGGTTCGTTGATACTAATTTGCAAATGGCCTCGGGCCATTCCCCTGCGCAAATATGCTTATAATCACATTTGGGCACCGACGGCGTCCGTTTTGCGCGCCGCTTCTTCAGCCCTTCTCCGGGTCACCGAGACGAGACGGATTCGCGCGCGCGCGCTCAAAACCAAAAGGGACATCGCGGAGGATCTGATAGCGGACCCTTTTAGGCAAATTAAATTTGAGACTAATGGGCCCGGGCCACGAGCGCGTTCACGTTTCGCGACAGCTTCTGAGCGACGACTGTCACAGGGCGGACGAGAGGCCGCCCACCGGTAGTATGTCGGCAGCGGTCAATCAAACGACGTTTTGAGGGGGATCTACATATCAATGTGTTGCGGATGAATAAACAATGAGAGGTTGCGCGCGCCCGCGATTAACTTAATCAAACGCGGTGAGCACGGCTGCTGGGTGAAGTGTTTGCAGGAGGTGCGGAAATTAGGCAGCCGTGGGGTCCCAATGGAGCAAAGGCACACGGGTAATCTGAAGAAGGGAGCGGTAGCCGTGGAAGAAGGAGCCAAAGGGCGCGGCCACCGACAAGGGTGTTTGTCGAGACGTCGTCGCAACTAAGCTGATTAGTCTAATTGGGTATTGGCCACTCACGGCCGACAGTTCGCGACAGGCCGACTGGGAAGCGCGCAGGGGAAAGTCAAGCGTGTGCAGACGTGATTATGTCTTGTGAGACGCTCGAACGTCCAAAACAAAGCGAGAAACCCTCTTTGCTGTCTTCGTTGGGCAAAACACATTCTGGCTGGGCGCATCATTGCGGTCCGCGAGCGGATTCGATCGTTCCGCGATCGGCCGATCATCACAAAAAGGTATTAACTGTAGAGGCGCGACGACAAAGGGATTGACCGCTCTGTCGCGGACCGTATCGTCTTAATGAGATTTGCAGATCGCTATTTTGAAAAGTTAAACCTTCATCTTTATTTTCGATGGAATGTTCGACTCGGTGGCTAGTTCCGGCTGATAAAGACTGACAAGTTCCCTTCTTCCCTGCACGGACACGTCAAACCCATCTCGATACAGAACTCAAGATGTAACCACGCGTCATGGTCAAGAGAACGATTCTTCTTCACATCGATTGTGTAAACACGTAGACAGAGACGTCAAAATAGCTTATTAGTCGCACTTATAGACGTTTCTTTAGCGAACTGTACTGTTATACTGATAGCATGAAGCACAGTTCTGAGAGGGGCTGTTCTCGCGGAACCACTGCGCTAGAACCGCCTCGGGCATTGCGCCGAAACTAATGAAAAGGACGCCGCATCGAAATATCGCTTTTAAATTGATTTGAACATAATCAACATAGCTGAATAGCGAAGATAATTAGAGCTCTCGCAACTCCAATCATGGAAGCAAAGTTTATTCGTTGCTAATTTGAACTGAATGCTAGCGCGCTTCCCTCACGTTTTTCAAAATCCTCCTGGCGATCGCAAACACAAATCCGTAATATTTAATGTCTTTCTTGAGTGGTTTAGTTTGCATAAGCATTTTATACATTTGCGACCCTCGCGCGGGCTTGCCACTTTAGCTCAAGGGCAGAGCGTCTGTCCCGTAAACAGAAGGTCCCTGGTTCGATTCCTACAAGCGGCAGAACTTTTTTCTTGCCTTCATTTTGTAGATGTGAATAGGGAGAAAATAAAAAGTGCGCGTGCGGGTGTGAAACTGAGGTAAGTGAATGTGGATTATGCAGAAAAAGTGAGTGGAAATCGGCTTACTCGGATAATGCTGTGGTGCTTGACAGTCGATGCGCACCCCGCCACCCCGCGAGCTGAAAGGAAAGGCGTCGAGGCGTTTCGACCGGAAGGGATCGATGAAAGCGGGCCTTAGCACAACGGAAAGACTCCGAACAGTGCCTGAAAGTGAATGCTGAAGCATGGAGAGTAGTGAACCGCACGATACCGTAGTTGTTTGAAGCTGTGCAGTGAAATGAGGTTATAGAGGTGAGCGATGTCTTGACGGGGACTAACAGTGAGCCGACGGAGATTAAGTAGGACGAGTTCTGAGAACTCACGTCGATCTGAACGGAGCAGGTTTCAGAGTTGGGCCAATAAATGAAAAGGTAGTAAGCATCTCTTGTAGTTCCGGTTTTCGGCCATGTGTTGCTTTTGTTCATCTTTGTAACCTCCAAAATTAAAAGTAAGCGTCCCTTGCCAGGCATAAGAGTCTCTAAGAGACCTTCGTTTAATGGCGAAGGCGAGTTTGTGGCCCAGCACTAAATATTTTATAAAATCTTAGATTTTGATGATGAGAAAGAATGTTTTGGACCAATTTTACTACATTTTCAAAGTCGTATCGGCCTGTAATATCACAACTGAATATTTAAAGTTCTCATTTAACGTTTTCGATGAAAATACTGTATTTTTTACAAAGGTATAACGATTAAACCGCGCATTAAATCTAAACCATGCATCTAATAAATACAGACTAACAAATCTAGAAAAACTCAAAACAGTGATAAGCAACGTCCCTGTTTCTGCAAAATATTGACTTTTTCTTACGAGTTAAGTGCTTAACTCACTTCTTCAACTCCACTTCTGAACCACTTTATGGCTGGAACCGGTTGCCCTTGAGTTTTACAAGGCAACGCGATGTAGTTGAGGTCGGGTCTATTGAAGTAGAGGTACTGCCGCTGAGGGTCATCGATGATCTGTGGTGATTCTGAACGTTCCTTGTAGCCTACCGAGCATATTCAAGGACAATCCATACCTTTAGGCAGCAGTGACTGCTTATAAAGCAGCAGTTTACGAGTTAATGGTGTTAAGGCGCAGATGAAGGGATGCGCTGCTTTGTCGCTGACGGTGACTCTGAAGATAAGAACATAATAATTGGATCATGAAATCAACTGATCCTTTGAATTTGTCATGGAACATCTGTTTTTGGGGTGGTTTCTTGACACTGCACGACTTTGAGGAACACCAATTCTGATCCAGTGGAAGACGAAGGTTTAAACTTATATGTATGTGAGTCTTAAGTCTCTACAGTCGCAAACACCTGTTTTTAAGCTGTTTTTCTCCGTCACAAAAGGAACGATAGCAAGCTTAGAAAAAAGATGCAGCTGCCCCTTCGCAATGCTTTTCTGTGGTTCCATAATCTGGTATGGGCTAATCATTGTACGCAGCGATCTTTCTCCACTAATCGGACACCATTCGCTCCAAGGAGATGAAAGAACAGCCACTTACAGTTCAAAAACTCTGCGCGCATTCCTCTGCAGCGCGAACCTCTTGCTCTTGTCCTTGTCGTCCTGGCTGTGGTCCAGTCGACTCCAAATGTCATATGTGATCTCGTTCGACTCTTCGAAGTGTTCGTATCCATTGACAATCCAAATCAGCTCGCGATATCCCTTGTTGAAAACGTCCTGTCAACAGACGATACAGTCACAGTCAAGACGAGGAAGCCTACATTTACTATATCGGAGAGGTCCTCGATAATTTGCTGTCTGTCAGAGGGACCTTTGATCACGTCGACCAGAGTGGCTCCAATTGCGGCGCACTCCTTGGCCGCGTCCGCGTGGGTGCTCGGTCGTAGGAACAACCGTACGCAGTGCTCGGCCGCCGGTTTCCACTCCTGTGGGCACTGTTCCTTCTCTGCAGGAATGACAGATCTTGTACATTTTTAGAAATCATGCAAGACATAATCGCAGGTTCTATTCAACGTAGCCGCCTCCTATAGGGCCTACTCCAAAGATAGAAAATTTGCCATTTTCGGCTTTAGTACTACGCTTAACTTCATATCCTGCACTAAACTTGCATCTGGAACGGTGAGTATCCTCTGCAATTAGATCATACCGTCCTGTATGCTCACAAAATGCTAGATTTTCGAACTCTGGCACTCCTGAGACAGTAAGTTTTCATAAACCATGGTTCTACTTCCCCCAAAAAAGCTTCCGTTTAGACATCTTCAGATTCTGGACCAGAATGAAGATAAACAAAAGAATTCTCAGATATCGTCAAGCCATTCAACAATCGAGATCTACCCACACCTGGAAACTTGCGTTCCCCACAGTCTAGCCATCTACCTACAGTAATCCGTGGCCACCCCGTACAATGAACTCATGCTGTTCAACGGGCACTTCAAGCCGACTTAGCGCAAATCAAGTGTCGCCCTAATTGGCTCCAGCCTCTTCATGTCACAAGTACACGCGCATCGTCTGAGTGGGTAATTGCCGGTTTCCGCTAATTCCATTTGATCGCACACATTGAACGCTCGTTTTCGCGCAACATTAGCCCGGAGGAAACCTCGAATTAGGCGATGAAGAGCCGTCTTCCCGAGGTCATTATCCGTGCCCTCTGTCCACGGTCTGGCCGCGGTGAATGGCGCGCAAATGTGTGTTCCTGTCGTCTGTCACAGATCAATCACAAAAGGGTGTAACAGGTACACAACACAGCGATCGACCAATTAGCAGCGGCTCCTCGGACTCCACTACTACTTTGGCATATGCCATTCTGCGCTCATTATCTGCAGCCCGTTAACTGACAGCTAGCTGACAGCGCGCGATAGCGATCTTGACGTGGACGCGACGTTCGGCAAAAGGCCCAACATCCGCCGATCCGTCAAATCGCCTCGGAACAGCCTTTGTTTCCGTTATTTTCGGCCGGATCGGCTATATCCGGCGCGAGCCTATGACTCAAGAGTCACGACGGTTCAATTGCCCCGCTAATATCCTTAGCACGATGCGCGTATGTACTGCTGCGGCGCGTAGGCACTAAGCAATTCGCCTAATGGCCAATTGAGGGCGGAATTCGCGATTCACATCGATTCACGAAGGTCACAGTGTGTTTTTTGTCTCGAGGGTGTAAAAGAGAGTGCAAACAAAGCGGTTGGAAGGGAGGAGATGAGGCACTTATTAGCACGACCAGCTCCTCAAGTCGTTCGGGGCATGAAGTGGCCGAGTGCATGGGACTTCCTTTCACACACTCACCTATGAAGATGGCTCCGGCCTGCGTGGAGAGGAGATGAAGAAGCAGGGCCAGGGCCAGACGAGTGCCGATGATCGAAAACGGAGACGTCATCGCGCTTTGATAAGTTCCATGCGGAGGGCGAGGGCACTTGAGAAGGATAAAGCTGGAACCGGGTGAGTTCACATATTCATTTCGTCGCGGTTGGAGAGGAAGACCAAGTAATCTTCACACGCGGCACGATTTTGGCGCGACAGACAACACACAACATTCTCAATTATTCAGTGAGGAGACTTCGGATCTCCGGAGGCACAGGTGGAGGTGGAACGGGCCCCTTTCTACCTATGTTAGGGTGGAAAACCCCGGTAAACATGCTCCTGGACCTATCAAGTCGCCTTATGGAGCAGTACCTAGGCAGGGTAGCCGAGATGAGGGACAAATGAAAATAGATCATCCACAAATGTCCGGTCTGCTCTTTAGGGTAAAGGAAACACAGAAGAATAGTCTATGCTAGTTGGACCTACGGCCCTGGGCACAGTAGATAAATCAGCCAGCCCAGCTAAGGGGCATCACAAATGGAGAACGTCCGTGGAGAATTTTTCCCTTCTTTTTTCACTTTCGCGGGCCGGAAATGTAAACGGAGAAAAAATCTGATGAATAGACTCGTCCGCGTTCGCCCATGGACCCATCTCTGATCCGCTTTTGGCACAGTGGACCGACCGGACAGGCGAACTCTAAGCCCCGCAGTGCTGTGGGATAAACAATACTGACAAATGTCGAGGGGGTGGGCAGAACAGACCGCTCGAACGTATAGGGATGCGCGCCGCTACCGCGGCCCAGTGACAACTTTACAATGTCGAAGCTGTACAAATGTTATTCTGGACAAATTGTTTATCTCCCCTTTAGGCGTCCGCTCGCCGACCGACGGCGCCGGGGCCAACGTAATAATTCATAAGGGTTCAGGCGCGAAGTGGTTGCAACGAGAAAAATGCAAACAGGACGGTAGTGCCGAAGTGGGGAGACGTTTGAGGAAACCAGAAGGGGCGAGAAGACCCATTCGAGGGCGATTGAAATCGGACAATTGGATAGTTGACGCAATTGTGGCTGGCCCTGTGCGGTCATGAATGCGTGCCTTGCAGACGCGCGCCAGCCCGCGAACAGTGCGCAGCTGTAAAAACAAGGCGCGGATTTTGTAGCGATTTAGGATCAATTTACTGTCGCAGAAAACAAACTGATTGCGTAAGCTGGTCCTGTGGATTTCACGAGGGGCCTGAAGAAGGGCTGGGAATAGAAGAGTTTCGTCTGCCCTAAGCGTCAAGGAAAGTCTTGAGGGTGACCGGGTAGGATTGGTGCGGGAAAAGGGAAGGGTCCAAACAATTTGTCCTCGACGTCGTTCAACGACGACGGCGACGATGAAACGGTCGTAAATTCACAGGGATAACTCTTAATTGTACATTAGCGCATGGCCCAAGTGTCGGTGGCCCATCCGGCGGACGTCGGCGCCCAAAAGGACAGATGGTGATTTCACAGTACGCGGGTGAAATCCTCGCGCGCTCCGTCAGCCTATCATCAGTCACTGAAGACGGCGCCGAGGATGACTGCTGAAGGGTCAGGCGCCGCTCAAGAAACCGAGAGTTTATAAAAGGGGCGGTGCGAGTGCGCCGAACCGTGCGAGTGCGAGTGCCTTAGGAACGCCGAGGCAAAACACGGGATTGACACAGTGTCTACATTTCTATTGCCTTGCGGTGCAAGAAAGGTAGATTCTCGGGGTTTATAAATTATGGAGAATGCACCTAACGTGGAAGTCTTTTACTTGTCTTTTTGTTCGCTGTTTTCTTTTCATGTCTATCCTTGAGGCTAGGCGCGTAATGGAATTCTGAAAAAAGAAGAAATTAGGGGTTTGGCTCAGGCTTTAACTCCAAAACTGTTATAGTATTTTCCCATCCCGTTCAGAAGTATAGTGACATTACAAAAAGTGGGTAGAATTTGTAGATATACGGTAGGGCACAATCCATCATTAGAGCTGGTAACTCCATAATACGGACCACTTAAAACGCCAATAAGAACGGTATACATATGCTGTCTAAATTTAAAAAATAAATTCGAAAGACTAACTCGAAACATTTATGTAACCTCCGGAATGATCATGGCACAGAGAACAATGGGTATACGGTAGAACCGACTCGATTATCCAAAGTGGAGAAGCCAGAATATCGAACATCTAATGCGCCAATACGAATGGTATTAGGTTTCGCCGTTCCCCTCTTCTGGTGACAGTATAGTGCAAACTAAACACTTAACCGGCCTAAGCCATATCTGGTGTCAATGTTTTCGCGGCTAAGCTGTTGCCGACAACGCAAGTAACACCCCCCATATTTATTTGCTCTTACCACCAACAATTTGGGACGGCGGATAACACGGTTGCCAGAAAACAACATCCTCAGATGAACATAGCGCGCCTACAAGCCTACAAGAGCGGGCATCGCGCGAGTAAAGCGTAATTGGAACGTTATGCGCGCGGCGCACACCGTTCATAAACTGTAATTATAGCCATCAGCGGCCAGCAACGACGTCTCTATCTGTCCAATTGAGATCATGTGCCATTTGGACGAGAAGAGACTTTCCAAAAATAGTGCCAGTTGGAGGGGCGGACGCTGCGCAAGCCGAGCGCAGGGCACTTGTACTCCTCTCCTTGATGCAGTTGGGCGTTGCCCAAAGAGGTTAATAGCTATGAAACGGCGTGTATTTGGGTAGGAATTAAGGGAAGTCATCTATCATCTGGTTACATGAACGTGAACTGCACGCTTGAGTAGAAATTCATGCAAGTGCCCGAAGAAGGGATTTCACGAACAAAGGCTTATTCTCCGCAGGGTGACAGTGCTCGTGCCCGAAGGGGACACACTTCTTGCAAGTCTGACATGACGGGGAAAGGGACTCTGCCCAGTTCTCCATTGTAAAATGCTAAAAAAGGCGTTAGACTTCACTGGGAAGTTCAAGGCAGCAACTGTGCTAAACTATCAAACCTTCCGTCCTTTTTTGTGATCTCTTTATGTGAAAGTACTTAAGCGGAATTCACTAAAGCACCGCGCTTTTCTGATTAGGGGATAATCGATGTGTGTGAAACATCTCTTGAGCAGAAAAGAGGGGATCTAAGCCAGGATTGCCTGAATCAGGGTTTTTGGGTATCAGCTAGTTGGTCTCGACGAGCTCTGTCCAATGAGTCATGAATCGGTTCCGAGCAGGGGTGTGCGGAAGTAAAAATTTTTACTTCCGAATTCGGAAGTCGGAAGTCGGAAGTAAAATCTCAACTTCCGAATTCGGAAGTCGGAAGTCGGAAGTGGCCTCAGATTTTCGGAAGTCGGAACACGGAAGTCGGAAGTC